>LPNX010745168.1:1041-57139 GCA_001517045.1 Pseudotsuga menziesii
TCCACCACAGGCCTTTAATTCCATCTCATCAAAATACCCCAATAGATAATAGCAGACAAAATACTATATGAGCTTTGCAAATGTGCCAATTTCAAAAATTGTCCAAAAATTTCTCCCATGTTGGTCCTATATGGGAGAAAAATCCCATTTTCAAAAATTGTCCAAAAATAATAATAATATTATTATAGAAAATATCCAAAAACACACATAGTCTTATGCATCCAAAAAACTATATGAACCAAAAGATTATCTAACTCAGCCAAAATAGTGAAATATATACATTGATATTACATGTCACCTTTATTTGAATCACAAGGAAGAAACCAAATAGGGCCCTTCAATTATCTCTTCTAACTCTATATCTTCCAGAATTTGACTTGCTTAAGGAAGAGAATCAACAATAATGTTTAGTTCCCAAAAACATGCTGAAAATAAATGTACTAAAGAGTAGCAGTATTTGACAATTAGGTATTGTTTAACATCCAATTTATAGTGATATCTTAGTCAACAAAAACCTAGAGAGTTTTTACACCACCATTGAAAGCACATTTTATCAAGAGCATTGAGGCCATTAATTATCCAAAGTTGTTTGTTCCAATGCCAGTTCCAACTTTATACTTACTGACATGCATATATCAAAGAAAAATAAGATTCCCTGTGATACTAAAATTCGGATCACTTTGATATGCACCATCAAGGAAACCCATGACTTTGATATGTAAGCTACCATGGGAAAAGAATTAGATGTACATGTGTTTAGTGTACTTTTTGAGACAATGCTTGAATAAGAGATTAATTCTTGAACAAAAGAATGGTTTTTTCCTCAAGTAGAATTAAGAACTAAGTTCATCCCTAGACAAATCTCCCATATGACCATGTACAAATAATTACTTTATGATGATTTTGAGTTCTCTTTTTCCATACCAATGCCACTAACAATCATAATAAAAGCACATCTCGTACCTTGTTCCGTCTCATAAAGCATATCTCATAACTTGCATGATTACGCACAAAAACCTAGTTGGACATCTCATACCTTGTCTTGACCCTAATTGGAGCATGCACAACTTGGTGACTCATGCAAGCCTAGTTGGTGCATGCAAGTATTGGTGTGGCATGTGTTTGTAGTTCACTCTCCTCACTTGCATGATTGCTCACCAAACCCTAGTTGGACATCTCATACCTTGTCTTGACCCTAGTTGGAGCATGCAACTTGGTGACTCATGAAAGCCTAGTTGGTGCATGCAAGTATTGGTGATCATGTGTTTCTAGTTCACTCTGCTAACTTGCATGATTGTGCACCAAACCCTAGTTGGACATCTCATACCTTGTCTTGACCCTAGTTGGAGCATGCAACTTGGTGACTCATGAAAGCCCAGTTGGTGCATGGAAGTATTGGTGATCATGTGTTTGTAGTTCACTCTCCTAACTTGCATGATTGCTCACCAAACCCTAGTTGGACATCTCATACCTTGTCTTGACCCTAATTGGAGCATGCACAACTTGGTGACTCATGAAAGCCTGGTTGGTGCATGCAAGTATTGGTGATCATGTGTTTGTAGTTCATTCTCCTAACTTGCATGATTGCTCACCAAACCCTAGTTGGACATCTCATACCTTGCCAGTTCCAATGCTAGTTCCAACTTTATACTTACTGACATGCATATCAAAGAAAATTAAGATGCCTTGTGATACTAAAATTCGGATCACTTTGATATGCACCATCAAGGAAACCCATGACTTTGATATGTAAGCTACCATGGGAAAAGAATTAGATGTACATGTGTTTAGTGTACTTTTTGAGAAAATGCTTGAATAAGAGATTAATTCTTGAAGAAAATAATGGTTTTTTCCTCAAGTAGAATTAATAACTAAGTTCATCCCTAGCCAAATCCCCCATATGACCATGTACAAATAATTACTTTATGAAGATTTTGAGTTCTATTTTTCCATACCAATGCCACTAACAATCATAATAAAAGCACATCTCATACCTTGTTTCATCTCATAAAGCACATCTCATAACTTGCATGATTACACACCAAACCCTAGTTGGACATCTCATACCTTGCCTTGACCCTAATTGGAGCATGCACAACTTGGTGAATCATGAAAGCGTAGTTGGTGCATGCAAACTTATTGGCGATCATGTGTCAGTAGTTCACTCTACTAACTTGCATGATTGCTCACCAAGCCCTAGTTGGACATCTCATACCTTTCTAGTTCCAATGCCAGTTCCAACTTTATACTTACTGACAGGCATATCAAAGAAAATTAAGATTCCCTGTGATACTAAAATTCGGATCACTTTGATATGCACCATCAAGGAAACCCATGACTTTGATATGTAATCTACCATGGGAAAATAATTATATGTACATGTGTTTAGTGTACTTTTTGAGACAATGCTTGAGTAAGAGATTAATTCTTGAACAAAAGAATGGTTTTTTCCTCAAGTAGAATTAAGAACTAAGTTCATCCCTAGCCAAATCCCCCATATGACCATGTACAAATAATTACTTTAAACATTTTGAGTTCTCTTTTTCCATACCAATGCCACTAACAATCATAATAAAAGCACATCTCATACCTTGTTCCGTCTCATAAAGCACATCTCATAACTTGCATGATTATGCACCAAACCCTAGTTGGACATTTCATACCTTGTCTCAAGACCCTAATTGGAGCATGCAACTTGGTGACTCATGAAATACTAGTTGGTGGGCATGCAAGTATTGGTGATCATGTGTTTGTAGTTCACTCTCCTAACTTGTGTGATTGCTCACCAAACCCTAGTTGGACATCTCATACCTTGTCTTGACCCTAGTTGGAGCATGCAACTTGGTGACTCATGAAAGCCTAGTTGGTGCATGCAAGTATTCGTGATCATGTGCTTGTAGTTCACTCTCCTAACTTGCATGATTGCTCACCAAACCCTAGTTGGACATCTCATACCTTGTCTTGAACCTAGTTGGAGCATGCAACTTGGTGACTCATGAAAGCCTAGTTGGTGCATGCAAGTATTAGTGATCATGTGTTTGTAGTTCACTCTCCTAACTTGCATGATTGCTCACCAAACCCTAGTTGGACATCTCATACCTTGTCTTGACCCTAGTTGGAGCATGCAACTTGGTGACTCATGAAAGCCTAGTTGGTGCATGCAAGTATTAGTGATCATGTGTTTGTAGTTCACTCTCCTAACTTGGATGATTGCTCACCAAACCCTAGTTGGACATCTCATACCTTGTCTTGAACCTAGTTGGAGCATGCAACTTGGTGACTCATGAAAGCCTAGTTGGTGTGCATGCAAGTATTGGTGATCATGTGTTTCTAGTTCCCTCTCCTAACTGGCATGATTGCTCACCAAACCTTAGTTGGACATCTCATACCTTGTCTTGAACCTAATTGGAGCATGCAAATTGGTGACTCATGAAAGCCTAGTTGGTGCATGCAAGTATTGGTGATCATGTGTTTGTAGTTCCCTCTCCTAACTTGCATGATTGCTCACCAAAACCTAGTTAGACATCTTATACCTTTTCTTGAACCTAATTGGAGCATGCAAATTGGTGACTCATGAAAGCCTAGTTGGTGCATGCAAGTATTGGTGATCATGTGTTTCTAGTTCCCTCTCCTAACTTGCATGATTGCTCACCAAACCCTAGTTGGACATCTCATACCTTGTTATGAACCTAGTTGGAGCATGCAACTTGGTGACTCATGAAAGCCTAATATTGGTGATCTCATGTGTTTCTAGTTCCATCTCATACCTTGTCTTGACCCTAATTGGTGCATGCACATATGAAAGCCTCTAGTTGGATTCTGATTTGTACATGGCAATGTAATTAAATGTATATATTAAACTAAAAACATCAAGAAATGTAAATTTCAACAACTCGAGAGCTTGTTATTTTCTCAACTATATTTGGTGGTGTCTAAAGACACCATTCTTGGTGCCTCCAATGTGCCGTAGATGGTGTTTGTATCCTAGGCACATGAAAGGCTAGACATTAGTAACATCATAAGAAATAAAAGAGAACCCAATGAAAATGTGCAAACATGGTTTATAGATAACTCACATGAGGTTGTACGATCGTGTTTATAGTGTCTAGTATCCTTTGAATAATATTATGTCTATCAATGGTATCTGTTAATCACAGGTTTATTACATTGGTAATACAGTAAGGCTAAATAATGTAAATTGTGCTTCAGAATTCACTTTTAAAAAGGTTAAATAACGCACCTGACAATGCACTCATACAAGTAGGCCATCCGGATCATCTCTGGTGCCGATGGTGTCCATCAATATTTCGTGCTCTATATGAGGTAGCAAGTATTGTACATGTGACTTATTTTTGTGAGCAAGTGTGCGGTGCTTGATTTTGTACCAACTACTAGGTTGGTGAAGTGGTATACAATAGCTCCTGGTCTATAATCTTGATATACATACCCACCCTTCCTTTTTTGTTGTGCTGCAAGTGTCAAGTACTCCCATTTTATAACCATCGAGCCGGTTTGGAATTGTAGAAGGAGAGAGTCGATAAGCTGACTTGAACGAGAGCCGAATTAGCCGATCAGCCGACTAAGTCGATGGGCCGACTAAGTCGATCAGCCGACTAAGTCAGTCAGCTGACTAAACTAAGAAAAAAGGTCGTCCACCTAAGGTCATGTCGGTTCACCGAACCGACAGGTAGTTATTTTGTAACCATTCTATAATCATATATATTAGGCTGTTGAGCCAGATGAGAACTTAGTTCAGTTCTCTGTGTTGTATGGACTGATTTGTATAATATAATCTGTTTATTCACTTATTTGTTCTTATCTCTTGTCTCTTGTTTATTTTTCTATATGTTTTAGTGTGTTTTATTAGTAACCTTATGTGATCTGTGAGATTACAACATTTTTTCCGTTGACGGTAGTATACGACTGGAATGTATGCAAATAGATGATACCAGAGCAGGAGATTAAGGACTGGTGGGAACATAAAGTTGCAAACTATTTGCAGAATTACGTGTGAAGGAACATTTTAACAGTCACACAAGCAAAAGAAATATTTTTCACAGAGACGCATGAAAAGTTTGTCGATTCAGTGCCCCAAATTTTGAAGAAATTCTTGGATGAGAAAATGAGACGGGATTAAAGAACGACAATTGCTGGAAAAACTGATCCGCGGAGGTAGAACAAACTTGTCAGAGTGGTTTGAGAAAGTCGTCGATGACTTCTGTGAGGAACAAGCAGTCGAAGACAGAACTTTAGTAGAAACAGTCAAGGAGAAATTTTACACAGATCTCACCGAACAATTTCTGTGTTCCCTACCGACCTTCCTATTCAAATTCTTGATTGAGAAAGGAGCAGGACATATTGTCGAACCACCTCGTCCATCACTTCACGAACTACCATCAAACTCTAACTGGGTGAAGAAGCAGAGGAAGTGGGAAAAATTCATTGTAGAAAGGGAGTGGGAATACTTCCTAAGAAAATAGACTGAACTATTCGGGCTTTCTAAAAAGTGTCGAGTAGGCTATGAGGGGGTAGCTGGTCATATGTCGAGATAGAGTATAGTGGATCCTAGTCGACTAAGAACCAGATATCAGTCACCAGTAATGAGAAGTCGACTAAAAGGGAACTCAAGAGAATAGTATCATACGAAGGTATGTTGGACATTCAAAAAATAGAAAGGGAAGAGAGACACCAAAGAAGGGAAGCAAGACGAGAAAGAGCCTTAGAGCTGCACAGAGGAAGGAACCCTAGGGAGAACGACCGGGAAGAGAGTTCCCTAGAATCGGGTCATGATCAACATGAAGAAGGCATGGAACAAGAAGTGTCCCCTACGGAGGAAGAATTGTGGATAGAGCAGCCAGAAGCACTCCAATTAAGAGCTCCCAATGAAGGAACAACCATTTCCCCATTGAATCCGTGTACTCAAATACAGACTATTGGCAAAGAAGACCTTCGACTACGAGCTGGTGACTTCAGTATATGGAGTCGACTAGGTAATGAAACGTACACTGAATGACACCCAATTATACGTCCACCAATGAAAGGGAACTGGGTGACCTTTCAAGCGGCACCCTCCCTCCGAAGTATCCACTTGCTCTTACCGACACATGAAGGAGCACCCCCTCACCAAATACAGCTTTAGAAGAAATAGAACACTCAGAACTATGGACAAATAGTTGCAGTGGATCATCGACAGCAGAAGTCGACATCAACTGACTACAAGTCGAGGAAGAATCGACAACTGACGAGAATGAAAGTTTCGTCGACTAGAGTTCTGTAGGCACGAATACACCAATAACCCCACCACCCTCATCACCACCCCCACCTCCACCACTACCGCCTCCTGAGAGCAGTGATAGTGATTCAGACATGGGTCATGGATCGGCTCACATTCCTCTATATGACGGGCATGAGGACCCCAGATGACATTGGTTCGTTTGCGATTCAACTTGGGACGCCAACCAAGTTACCGACGAAGATAGACAAATGGCACATTTCGCAGGAGCCTTAAGGAAAAGAGCAGTGATGTGGTACATGGCCTTTTCAGAAAGACAACCCAGAGTGACAAAAGCTGAGATTAAGGTGCAATTTTTGTCATTTTTCAAAACCCTAGATGCTAAGCACTTGGCTGTGAAAAAACTTAAAACCACATCACAAAAGCTAGGGGAATCCATTCGCGAATACGATAAGCATTGGAAGGACCTACTGAGCCAGTTGGATTATGTTATAAATGAACAGTTACTAATCCAGTGGTTTCTTCCAGGGCTATCTCAAAAAGTATGGCGACACATCAGTCTGGAGACATTCAAAACTTACGAAGATGCGCTAACAAAACCTCTTCAGGTAGAGATGGACGAGGATATACCCGCTTACCCCATGGACCATAGATTGGAATAATAGCTCGAGAACGTACAGAAGTCTCTGAAGGAGATAAGCCTCAAGAATCAGGAGATCTAGTGCACCAAATGCACGATGGCCGACCATTCGAAAGACAACTGTCGACAAGAATATAGTCGACAAGACGTTCGATTCATATAAACCAAGTCCTTTTGTGACATTTTCCAGAAGCACGGAGATCACTCGACGAAAGACTGCCCGTTCAACATGAAGAATGACAAGGCTTCTTGGTGTGCCATCTGCAAGACCAAAAGTCATAACACAGTCGACTGTCAATTAAACTTGTAGAACTGATAGAACTATCAGGCGGTCTACCAAATGAATGCAGTGGCATAGCATAACGAGAAAAATAATCTAGCAAACGATCTAAATGGATAAAGATACGACGGTCGATGATATGAGCGTCGGTACGAAAATCGACGCCTAGGCTACAGAGGAAGAGGTCGATTCCCTAGGAATCGCGACAGACGACTGCGTCGACCCATCCAATGCTTCACATGTTACAAAGAGGGTCACCGGTATGTAGACTATCCATACAAGGATAGGACTGATTTCAAATTCTGTACCCACTGTGGGGTAGGGGATCACTCACTAGAGGATTGCCCTACCACGTTAGAAAAAATTAATACCAAGAAAAATTTTAATGTCTTGTCTTGTGTGCAAAAGAATGATGTAATAACCACCAAAAATTTACATATTGTAACTCGACAAGGAACAAAAACAGGATCTTATAACCCCAGAATCAGTAAGATAAAAGAGAAAAATGTCTATCCTGACCCACTGAAGGAAAAACAAACATATAAAGAAGCAACTCATGTATTTCAAGAAATTGCACGACAAGAAAAAATTCATAACAGTCGACCTAACACAATAAATAAATTAATCTAGCTTGTTCAAATAGACAATTCAGTATCCCAGTTCATCTATTTGTTGTATGAAATAAAAGCTACCAACTCTGAAAAACAAACAAACAACATTTGTAGCTTAAATAAAAAAGACAAAAGTGATGCCGACCTGGAAATTGAAGGTTACCACGTCCGACAAGTAGTGCTCGACTTCGGCTCACAAGCAAACAACATGACTTGTGACACTTGGGAACAAACGGGAAGACCTCGACTCTATGAGTCGGGCATATACCTGAAACTAGCTGACCAAGGCCTAATTGAACCCATTGGAGTCGGGAAAACCAGGACACGACTATCAAAGGAATCTCCACCAAGGTTGATTTTGAAATAATTGACCCAAAGGAAGGTTCCAGCTCCTTCCCAGTGCTAGTCGGTCGACCTTGGGGTAGAAAGATGAAAGCATCCATATCCCTGGACAAGGAACGAATCAAATTAAAAGGAAATGGTCAAAAGGTCATTGTACCCATTCATCCATCTCAAGGGGAACCTTGGATTGAACCTATTGATGAAGAATTCGATGTCAGACAACTATACCAAATCCACAACAATGCAAACTACATAGAACCAAACATCCATGGAGAACTTCACTTAGGGAACCAAGACTCAGTTGGTTATAACTTAGACATTGAATTGTATGATTGGGAGATCGAGAACTATGAAACACAAGCAAGAGGGTGCTGAACTATACAGAAAGTGCAGAAAAATCCCAACCAACAGTGCTTCATAGTGTCCATTGTCCCAAAAATATTTGAAAAGAAAATGAGGGAACACCCTACCTTACAACCGACCAACCTAAATACTACACAAATACCAAGGTATAAGGAAAGGGAATCACCATTCATTGATGTCGAGCAAGTGTCCAAAAATATTGGTGAACATGGCCGACTTCAAAGCCTAGTTGAAACTTTTACAAGACAAGTAGCTAGATGGTGGCATACCCATCAGACAAGACTACAGACCTGGAAAACTGCTTCGCCATACTTTGTCGAAAGGTTTGGAGGAAAGAAGTTAACCCAACAAGATCAGATACCTGTATTCACTCAAGGGCAGAACCCAAAGGATCATATTAGAACCCGTGAAGGAGAGTGGAGAAGACTTGGATACAAGGATGAACGAGCATGGCCACACTTGTTCCCATCAACCCTAGCCGACTTACCAAACAAATGGTATAGGATGGAAGAAGCTATAGGTGAAACCTTCTTATGGCATGAACTTAGGGAAATTTTTATTAAAGACTTCAACTTCATACCTCAAAATGAAAATCTGGTCGAAACAACAGAGCAAATTAAAGAATTCATCCAACTGACCGAAAACCAACCCTTACAACACCACCGACAGATAAGGAAATGTAACAATATACAAACAAGGTCAAAACCACAGTTGACCCGATTAAAATTAGAAAATGAAAACAAAGAAGGAAAGAGATTTAGATGGAAATCCAACCATGTCGAGACGACCAAACCTATTTACACAATCCTGAAAGTCGAAACAGCTGACAAACAAGATAATGACAGAATGACTACAACCGACTTCCCTGCAACATTCTCATAGATCAAAGAAGGAATTCGACCGATCAATGAAGCCAAAGCACCAGAGTGGCTAGATGCTAAAGTAAAAACAAAAGAAGTCGACATCTCAAATGATGATCGACCAAAAATGGCGAAGATTGGTGACTACTGGAGCGAACAACAGACGACATAAATAGTGAACTTACTAAGGGAGTTCCAAGATGTATTTGCTAAATATTACAAAGACCTAAAAGGCTTAGTCCACAAAATGGGAGAAATGAAAATCGATACCAAACCTGATCTTTGACTTGTGAAGAAAAGGCCTTACAAACTAGCTCACAAATACAAGGAGATAGTCAAAAAAGAAATTGATATCATGTTAGCAGCAGGTATCATCTACCCTATCGACCAATCAGAATGGGCAAGTCCAATGGTGGTACAACCCAAGAAACATGATCTGACCAGACTATGAATCTGTGTCGACTTCAGGGAACTAAACAAAGTAACACTGACAGACCCATTTCCAACCCCTTACGCAGTGTTGCAGCTGCAACTATTCTCCGCAAATTTTTTAAATTTTGGTCCCCTCCTCATCATTTAAGGTTGCTTGGAATCGTTTGGATCCCTGAACTGTTTTTTGGTCATGCTTTAATTTCGAATGATTTTTGAAGATTAACTCTCATCCTGGTTTTCGGAAGTCACGTGTGTTTTGAAGTTGTTTTGGGTCGCAATTTTGAGTTTGGTTTTGCTAATTATTCTTTGAAAGGCCGCTGTTTCGGAGGTGAAATGGATTTTGACCGCGGTTGAATTTTTAAGCTGTCCGAGAACTTAATATTTTCTATTGATCAGGTGTAAAATTTTGTTTAATCGGAAGCCGTATTCCTTTCCTCTTCCGCAATTGCGCCCCCAAAGCAGTTAAGCACCCGAACTATAAAGCGTTTCGACTGTCGATGCGTGCCAGCCTTGTAATCGCATGTCCATAGTCTTTTCTTTTCCGCCGTTGCGGCTGTGCAAATCTTTTGTCTTCTGACATCGATGTCCTTCTGACTTTCGATTGAGAACTTTCCCGCCCGCATCTTAGGTCCTATCTTTTCCGACTCTGATAGGCTTACGTGTTTTCACATTACCCGTCGCCTGTTAGGATCCACCGTTGCAGCTGTGAATGAGTTCACCCTACTGATGTCAATATTCTGAGCCGTCGATGAGTTTTCCGTTTTTCGTCGATTGGTGATGTCTGTCGAACCTGTAGGTGAACGAAGTAGTGGTGTCGGCATTGTTAAATTCTCAGAACAAGTGGTGCACCTAGCCATTCCTTGTGGATTAGCCGTTTTAGTTGGTTTAATTCGACATTTTTGTTTAGAATGTAATCCCAATGAATGATACACTTTGATGAATCACAGGTGGACTCAAAGGACTTTTCAGACTCCCGCGGCGCAAAGGCATAGCTGGGAAGTTTTGGAAAAGGTCGAACCGTGGCCATCAGGATCGTAAGAAGGACAAACGAAGGAAAAAAAATGAATGGCGACAAAGGCACAGGCCCGAAAGATCCATCAGTTACTAATCAGATCATGAATGCGTACAGAAAATAAAATGGGAAGATGAAGTGTTTTGAGGAAGCCGAAAGGTGATACGTTTGGGGGGTAGCCCAAGCGGTCTACTGGTTGTAGTTAAATATTTGAAAGTTAGAAATTTGAAGGGGCTTTTTCCTGGAAAAACTTGTAAAGCATTTGCTTGTAAGAGGAACTATTTCATTTTACAATCAGAAACTGCAACTTTTTCCTGTTGGAGAAAGTGTGATGTGGAATGTATCTATGTGATTAAATGAGCGATGTTGAATGGGAACTATTTCGATTTCAATTGTGTTTCATTAACTGTGAGAGCGTTCTAACTTCCGGAACCTATGTTCTTGTTTGAATGTTCTTCGGTATATTTTGTGATGTTTTCCACTGTGAGTAATGAATGCTTTTCGTAGACAATTGGCTATCTGGTTGTTCAAATATCTTTAATTGTTCATGTGTCTTGAAAGAAGTATCATCTATCTGTAACTTTTCATAATTCTTGTACAAAACACATTACTCACGAATGAATGTTAATCTTGCTCCCTAG
Organism: Pseudotsuga menziesii; assembly: GCA_001517045.1. Lineage (NCBI taxonomy): Eukaryota > Viridiplantae > Streptophyta > Pinopsida > Pinales > Pinaceae > Pseudotsuga > Pseudotsuga menziesii. The sequence goes on from LPNX010745168.1 coordinate 12,455, forward strand.
GGATAGGTTAGGTAGTTAGTTTTAATTTCCTGTTGTATGTGATTCAGATGCTTGTGAGTCCTAAGATGAGAGGTAAGAACCTGCGCATCACATTGTGATTTCTCCTTGCATCCTTATCACCCTGCATTGTTAATTAGGCACGTGCATCTCATACATTAAGTCAAAAATACAAAAAATACACAGTGGACCAAGCCACAACCGGTAAAACCTTTGTTTTTTTTTGTTACTTGACCTATGGTAGTCGGACCGCAAACCGGACGGATTCCCTATACGAAATAGTCATGGGCTAGTTGGGAATGTTGACTGGGGAGAATCCCTTGCTATTGTTGCCTGCGAATTTCCAGGCCTCAACAGTTTCTGGCGCTAGAAGGAGGGCCGCTAGTGCATGGATGGCCAAGGAAACCTGTTTTCCCGAGAGTTTTCCACCAGTAACAGTTCTGAAAGAAGTGGGCTTCATAATCCAATCCCGAAAGAAAGAAATAGAGAACATTTGTTTTCTGTCAACAAGGAAGTTGTTAAAAATCTAAGAAGACACACTAGGGCATATGTGAAGAAGATTGGGGGTTTGCCAATCATCCCTGAATTTCCCAGAAGAGAATATAAAAGGAAGGATCGTCCTATATTGGAAGACTCAGTGCTGGTTGGGGATTGGGAAGAACTTGTAGAAATAGCCTTACAGGAAGTTGTACTGCCTTTGAATCAAGAAGGCCCAGATACTCCTCACAGTTCTCTTGCTCACACTCCTACTTTCTCACCTCCTAACTCTCCACCCAGAATCATGGCAGGCGTTAATGCAAACCAACCACCCAACCCACCAAATCCACCACCTGCCTAGAGAGCCAGATCACCTTTAAATCTAACACCTCCGCTACATGATTTACCTCAATCCTTTGAAAAGATGCTGCCCAAATTCGACCCAAGTGAGAAGATACTAGTAGATGACCACCTGCAAAGTTTCTACTTGGCCATAGAAGGGTTAAGGGCGGGGGAGCTTTAGGATGTAGTATGAAGACTTTTCCCGCACACCCTCAAAGGAGCTGCAACATCATGGTATTTTGGGTTGCCTGCAAACTCTATCCCTGATTAGGATACCTTCGAGAGAATTTTCAGAAGTAAGTATGCGACTCAAAAGACTCATGCAGTCCTCATGAAAGGACTATGCGCCTTGAAGAAAGAGAGAAAGGAGAAGGTGCACAACTTTACTCAAAGATTTGCAGCATACCTTAAGAATTTTTCTGAAGCTGACAAGCCTTCAGACAAGGTCCTGATTGAATATTATACCTCAGCCTTAGGCCCTGAGTTGGCCATGTTTGCTAAAATAAGGGTCAAGCCTACATTGGCAGAGATGTATGAGGAGGAAGAAAAGGTAGAGGGTGAAAGAGAAAGTATCGAAGATTATCTCGAACAGTCAGGAGAGAAAAGTGGGGGAAGAAAAGCCTTATTGTTTACTAAGCCTAAGGAAGAGAAATCACCAGATTTTGAAAGTATGGCAAAAATGATGCAGAAGCTTTCTAACAAAATCATAGACTTGGAGAAAGAGAAGGAAACACAAAAGTTCTATAAGCCCTATTATAAGAAAAGAGAGGATAACAATTAGTCCCAACCTCCTCCTCACAATTCAGCATCTATGAATTTAACAGAAGTAGGAATGGAAAATTTTTGCACTTTCCACCAACAACCACACTCTGAAAAGAATTGTCCTTAATGGATAAAATCGATGACACTGGTTATGAATCAACTGTTGGATTCTAAGTTAACAAAAGATGGAGATGAAGAAAGAAAAGAGAGTACCACTTCAACGAAGGAACAAGAATAAGAAACTATGGTTTTGTGGAATTCTGTTTCGTTATTTGATGCTGAAGAGGAAAAGAATCAGGGGTACAAGGACATCATGGAAACCAACGTAACAACAAGGAGCCAAGGGTCAGTTAAAGAAGACAGTCTCATACTCCCAAAGATTAAGAGGCTTCAGAGAAATGTTAAGAAATTTCAAAACAGATCCTCAACCGATAAAATTCCAGAATTCACTATTACCAGCCAAGATCCTAAGCAGAATGATACGTTGGCCAAGCCCAAAAATGATAAGATGAATGCTGATAAACCTCATCCCATTGAAAAGCAGATGGATTATGACATCGTGGAGGATTTAAAGAAGGTAAAGGAAAACGTTTCACTATTCAAAATGTGTAAAGTGGCGCAGCAAAAGGAAAGACTATTGAAAGCACTTGAAGCATCAGATGAGAGGTTTCCCATTGACAATCGGCCTAAAGAGGAAGAAGAAATTGGAGAAACCAACATTGGAGGTAAGTTTAAGAGCAAACATCCACCTTTCCTCCTAACGTTTGAAATTTTTAATCAAAACGTACATAATTTCCTGGTAGACTCAGGGGCATCGGTTAATGTCATGCCAATATCAGTTTGTAAAAGGATAAATGGGAAGCCTAAGCCATCCACTTGGAGAGTTGTCCAGTTGGACAGGACGGATGTAAAGGTAATGGGTGAGATGGAGGATGTCCTGATCCGCCTGTCGTCAAATGATAAAGTGTTCCAAGTCATTAATATCGCGGTGGCCGATATACCAGACGCTTACGGTCTTGTTCTGAGTAGAGATTGGTCAGCGAAATTGAATGGATATTTTGTCTCTGATTGGTCAAATCTGTGGTTGCCGTATAAAGGAAGTCCGAACCAAATTAAGATTTTGAGGGAGCCTTACATGAAATACAACATTACTCGACTTGAGGAGAAGAATGAACCAGTGGATTCTATGTTGGGAAATTATTTTATTGAGTTGGAACCAGGAAATTACCAAGCACAAGAAGCCAGCAACACATCAGACACCCAGCCTGATCTCCTTCATTTTTCACAGGCTGATGAAATCGACTGTAAAATAGTCAACTTAGCAGTAGGAATAGATTCACATTCAGTAGTTAGTGATTTCTGGACTTTGTTTTTTGATGTCTCTAAGACGCTAGAAGGGTCAGGGGCCGGCTGTGTCCTCATTAACCCCTAGAAGAATAAACATTTTCTTTAATGTAGATTAGAGTTTGAATGTATGAATAATACAACTGAGTATGAAGCGCTGGTGCAGGGCTTAAGGAAAGTGATTGAATTAAAGGTAAGTAATCTAAAAGCTTTTGGAGATTCTGAAATAATTGTAAAACAGATCCGGAATCAAATACATTGTGTTTCTCCTCACTTAAAGGCTTACCAGAATGAGGTATGGGACCTGCTCAAATGTTTTGATGCATTTAATATTATATCAATTCCAAGGCTTAAAAATGCAACAGATGACTTGTTAGCCACATTGGCTGCTAGGCTTGTACCTACTAATAATCGATGCTACGTTGAATTGCTTTTCAGGCCCTTGGTCCCCGATATGATCACCAACCTGCGAGTGTTCAACAATGACCAGCAGATTATAGAATGCTTAACCAATGACGAGGTATTTAAAGGAGCAATCATTGATGATGAAGAGCATCAGGCCGAGCTGAAATATGACAATTGCATCCCTAAAGGAGTCAGGACCTTAGAAAGAATGTTCGATCTGAATGAAAAGTTTAGAAGATCTGCAAACGTGAAGACTCACAGCTCAACTCTATAGTTCGAGCTGATAAATTTAGGGACTGAAACAAATCCTAAGTATGTGAATCTAGGTAAATGCTATTCACCAGCAGAAAGAGACAAGTTCATCAGCCTTTTTAAGCGATATAAATATTTTTTCGCCTGGACATACGAAGATTTGAAGACATATGACACTAGCATCATCCAACATGTTATTCCCATTAAAGCTGGTGTCAAACCTTACCAGCAACCTTTAACAAAAATGCATCCAAAATTGGAACCGCTGATTTAGAGTGAAGTGAAGAAATTATTGGATGCTATAATCATTTTTAAGGTCAGACACTCTGAGTGGGTATCAAATCTGGTACCAGTGAGAAAAAAATATGGAGAAATCAGGCTATACGTGGATTTCAGAAATTTAAACCGTGCTTCAGATAAAGATAACTACCCTGTTCCAACCATGGAGCAATTATTACAAATGGTCTCAGGTTCTGAACTATTTTCATTATTAGATGGTTTCTCTGGCTACAATCAAGTATTAGTAGCCGAAGAGGATAGATTGAAGACAACGTTCAGGACCAAATGGGGAACCTTTGCTTACAGAAGAATGCCCTTTGGGATTATAAATGCTGGAGCGACGTTCCAGAGGGCTATGGAAATAGCTTTCCGTGGATTAATTGGCCGTAGTGTTGTATTGTATCTTGATGATATTACAATATTCTCAAAGAAGAGAGAAGAGAACACGTTTCACTTAAGGAATATTTTTGAATGCTGTCGGAAATATGGCATCTCACTCAATCCCAAGAAGTGTGTGTTCCCTGTCACAAAGGGAAATTTGCTGGATCACATAGTTTCAAAGAAAGGAATCTCTATAGATCCAGAAAGAATTAAGGACATTGAACAAATCCCCTTACCCCATAATAAAAAGGGGATGCAATCATTTATGGGAACTATAATTTTTGTACGAAGATTTGTGCCAGATTTTGCCTAGATCGTCAAACCTCTGCAACAAATGGTGAAGCAAAGTGCATAGTTCAAATGGACTGAGATTGAAGAGAATGCATTCAGCAAAATTTAAACTGCTATTGCACATGCACCCTCCCTAAAAAGCCCAGATTTCGATAAAGACTTTATTCTGTATACCTTTGCATCTGATGATTCGTCAGCAGCTGTGCTTACTCAAAAAGAAGATGGGGGGGATGAATTCCCAATATATTTCATGAGCACTGGTCTACAAGGGGCCAAATTAAACTACCCGGCTATTGATAAACAAGCTTATGCAGTATTCAAAGCAGTGAAACAATTTAGGCCCTACATATTAAAAAATTGGACCAAGGTGATCGTCCCATACTCGGCTGTGAGATCCCTTTTTGTACAGAAGGAGTTAGGAGAAAGAAGGGGCAACTGGGTAACAACTCTTCAAGAGTATGAACTTGAATTCAAGCCAGCCTCTATAGTTAAAGGGAAAGGGTTTTGCAAACTGATGACTGAAAATGGGAACAATGAAGAACACGCATGGGAGGATGAGGATGAACTACATTTGATGGATGTATGTCCTTTGTTTACAGCTCCTGAATCTTGGTATAGAGTCTAGAGCTATTGAGGGGATGCATCATGCTACCCTCTTCCATAATAGCTCAAGAGTCTAGAGTTTCAGAGGATGAAGTCTTACAAATGAGAATATATAATCTTTTGAAAGAAGAAGAGGCTAGATCTAAGGCCAGAGAGTGCTTTAAGCAACAACAAGAGGTAATAAAGAGATGGTTCAACAAACATAAGGCTGGGACAAAAGACTTTGAAGTAGGAGATTTGGTTCTCAAGTGGGACCACCCCCATGATGAGAAAGGAAAGCATACTAAATTATAGCAGTTGTGGGTAGGTCCTCTTCATATTGCGGCAAAGATTGGCCCTTCTACTTATAAGTTGCAAGATCTACAAGGGTGGGAAGAGAACTTACCAGTAAATGGTTTGGTTCTCAAGCCTGATTTTTCCTGAGTTTTATTTGAGTTCTTCTATCTTGTATATCAATAATTTCGCCTGGTCGTCTTGTGAGTCATGTTTTTTAGTTTTGTTTTAGTTTAAGTTTTATTGATTTCAATAAAGGGAACGAACCAGCAGTTGCATGGGGAACATAATTTTTTTTGGGAATGATTAACATTCTTGGGTATAAGACTATGTGTTGCTGTTTGTCTAAAAGAACTTCTTCCAGTTTAGCAGTTTTCTCCAATAGATATGTGAGCATTGAAGTCCTACTTAACCCCTGTAAAATAAACCAGATTCAGAGAGTCTGGAATACTATTTTGAGGCTCCATCCATGTCACACTTAAAATGTTCTAGGGGGTGATAGCAAAGGATGGATGGAAAGGAGCAAGGTAAACAGTGTATTAAATATAAATGATCCCATGCCAAGAAACGAATGCCAAAAGGCAGATAAGAGTCAAAAAATCCTATGAAAGCATCATACATCAAAGCAAATGCTGAATCATAAGTACTAAATTGCCAAAAGTTCCTTTCCGTCTGTGACCTGAAACGTGAAATACACTGCTCACAAAAAAGGACACTTTGGATAGAGGAGCTTGAATTAAAATTCAGAAAGAAAGGCATGCAGGAGGACTCATATAAAAAGGACAAAAGTCCAAAAGCACAAAAGATGCTAAAGTGGCATGGGAATGAGGAACAAATGAATATGTTTGTTTACCATATGCTACAATCCTATGGTGTCCGAGCTATCAGCTACATGAAGACAAAAGTAATAATGAAACTCATCCTTCGGCCTCAACAGAGTTATCTGGACTTGAAAATCTTGGTTTCCACTCTCCTTAATTGGACTGTCATCAATGATTAAAGGTACACACTTCTGTCATTTGAGAAATCCAGATAACTGGAAGAATTCAATAGATGCATTTTTTGTTAAACAGTCTGTCACTTAAAGAATAATCGCCCAGAGATCTAGGTTCACCAGGTAATCGCCAATTGTTGCAGTTGCACCTGTTCTCCCCAAATTTTTTAAATTTTGGTCCCCTCCTCATCATTTAAGGTTGCTTGGAATCGTTTGGATCCGTGAACTATTTTTTGGTCATGCTTTAATTTCGAATGATTTTTGAATATTAACTCTTTTCCTGGTTTTCGGAAGTCGCGTGTGTTTTGAAGTTGTTTTGGGTCACAATTTTGAGTTTGGTTTTGCTAATTGTTCTTTGAAAGGCCGCTGTTTCATAGGTGAAATGGATTTTGACCGCGGTTGAATTTTTAAGCTGTCCAAGCACTTAATATTTTCTATTGATCAGGCATCAAATTTTGTTTAATTGAAAGCCATAGTCCTTTCCTCTTCCGCCGTTGCGATCCCCAAAGCAGTTAAGAACCTTAAGTATAAATCCCTCCGACTGTCGATGCGTGCCAGCCTTGTAATCACATGTCCATAGTATTTTCCTTTCCACCATTGTGGCTGTGCAAAGCTTCCGTCTTCCGACGTCGATGTCCTTCCGACTTCCAATTGAGAACTTTCCCGCCCGCATATTAGGTCCTATCTTTTCCGACTCTAATAGGCTTACGTGTTTTTGCATTACCCGTCGCCTGTTAGGATCCACCGTTGTGGCTGTGAATGAGTTCACCCTGCCGATGTCAATATTCTGAGCCGCTGATGAGTTTTCCATTTTTCGTCGATTGGTGACGTCTGTCGAACTCGTAGGTGAATGAAGTAGTGGTGTCGAAATTGTTAAATTCTCAGAACAAGTGGTGCACTTGGCCATTCCTTGTGGATTAGCCGTTTTAGTTGGTTTAATTCGACATTTTTGTTTAGAATGTAATCCCAATGAATGCTACACTTTGATGAATCACAGGTGGACTCAAAGGACTTTTCAGACTCCTGCGGCGTGAGGGCATAGCTGGGCAGTTTTGGAAAAGGTCGAACCGTGGCCATCAGGATCGCAAGAAGGACAGACGAAGGAAAAAACAAAATGAATGGCGACAAAGGCATAGGCCCGAAATATCTATCAGTTACTAATCATATCATGAATGCTTATAGAAAATAAAATGGGAAGATGAAGTGTTTTGAGGAAGTCGAAAGGTGATACGTTTGGGGGGTAGCCCAAGTGATCTACTGGTTGTAGTTAAAGATTTGAAAGTTAGAACTTTGAAGGGGATTTTTCCCTGGAAAAACTTGTAAACCATTTGCTTGTAAGAGGAACTATTTCGTTTTACAATCAGAAACTGCAACTTTTGCCTATTGGAGAAAGTGGAATGTGGAATGTATCTATGTGATTAAATGAGTGATGTTGAATGGGAACTATTTCGATTTCAACTATGTTTCATTAACTGTGAGAGCGTTCTAACTTCCAGAACCTATGTTCTTGTTTGAATGTTCTTCGGTATATTTTGTGATGTTTTCCACTGTGAGTAATGAATGCTTTTCATAGACAATTGGCTATCTGGTTGTTCAAATATCTTTAATTGTTCATGTGTCTTGAAAGAAGTATCAGCTATCTGTAACTTTTCATAATGCATGTACAAAACACATTACTCACCAATGAATGTTAATCTTGCTCCCTAGGGATAGGTTAGGTAGTTAGTTTTAATTTCCTGCTGTATGTGATTCAGATGCTTGTGAGTCCTAAGAGGAGAGGTAAGAACATGTGCATCACGTTGTGACTGATCCTTGCATCCTTATCACCCTGCAATGTTAATTAGGCACGTGCATCTCATACATTAAGTAAAAAATACAAAAAATACACGGTGGACCAGGCCGCAACCGGTAAAACGTTTGTTTTTTTGTTACTTGACCTACGGTAGCCGGACCGCAAACCGGACGGATTCCCTATACCAAACAGTCACAGGCTAGTTGGGAACGTTGACTGGGGAGAATCCCTTGCTGTTGTTTCCTGAAAATTTCCATGCCTCAACACGTAGATGAAATCTTGAATGAAGTTGCAAGACATGAATGCTACTCATTTACAGATGGATTCTCAGGCTACAACCAAGTACCAATAGCTAAATAGGACCAGAAGAAGACAACATTTGTGTGTGAATTTGGTTCCTTTGCTTACAAATTTATGCCTTTTGGATTAAAGAATGCACCTGCAGTGTTTTCTCGAATTGTTGTCAAAACATTTCAAGAATAAATTTATAAGACCATGGCAGTATACTTTGATGACTGGACAATATACTCCACCCTAAAAGATCATTGCAAATGGCTCCGACTTATGCTGGAGAGATGTCAACAGATTCAAATCTCCTTAAACATCAAGATATGTATATTTGTGACCCCCATAGGGATACTATTAGGGCACATTGTCTGTAAGGAAGGTATTAAGGTCGAATTTGCAAAAATTAAAATTATCCTTGACCTGAAACCACCAGTAAAACCCAAACAAGTCAGGGTGTTACTTGGCCACACAGGCTATTACAGAAAATTCATAAGATATTATTCAGATATGACTTATCCTCTTGAATAACTATTAAGGGAAGATCAAGAGTTTAACTAGACAGAGGAATGCCACATATCATTTGAAAAATTAAAAAGAAAACTAGTTGAAGCCCCCATCATAAAGTTTCCAAACTGGTCGATCAAATTCCATGTTCACATTGATGCATTAGGCCTAGCAATAGGAGAAATCCTAACTCAACCAGGAGATGATGGAATGGATTATCCCATAGTTTAAAGCAGCAGAAAATTAATCAAGGCTGAAAGAAACTACTCCACCATAGAACAAGAAGCCCTAGGTATGGTCTTTTCCCTCCAAAAGTATCGACATTACCTCTTAGCTAACCCATTCATATTCTATAGTGACCATCACGCCCTGAAGTATCCTGTCAATAAACCACTCCATCATCGAAGGATTTGTCAATGGATACTTCTCTTCCAAGAATTTGAGTTTGAAGTCTTTGTCCGACCAGGTAAACTAAATGTACGTCCTGATCATCTATCCCGAATCGACACAGGAGAAGAACCAACAGGATTCGATGACAACTTACCTGATGCACATTTATTTCGGATAGAAGTAGTCCCAGCAGAACTAGAAGAAATAGCTCAGTTCTTAGAAAACGGACATGCACCAGAAGGTATGAGCACCAAGAAAAAACAGATCTTAGCTATGAAGGATGCACCATACAGCCTCATTAATGGATTTTTATACAAAATGGGATTAGACGACATCCTCAGAAGGTGTGTAGTCAAACATGAACGAGACCAAATCATGCATGAAGCACACTATGGACCTGTGGGAGGACATTTTCAAGTGGACACAACTGCAAAGAAAATCCAACAGTCAGGACTATGGTGGCCGACACTCCACAGAGATTGCAAAAATTTTGTTAGTCGATGTGACAGATGTCAACGACTAGGTCAACCCCTTCATAGTACAAAAATGCCCTTGATATCAGTAAACCCCAGTCTCACATTTGAAATATGGGCCATAGACTTCATAGGACCATTTCCCATCCCAGCAAGAATATCGGGTGCAAGGTATATTATTACTGCAGTGGAATATGTCACTAAGTGGGAAGAAGCTGAACCAGTCGATACATGTTCTAGTGAGATAGCTGCTAAGTTTATCTATGAGAATATCATCACTATATTTGGATGTCCACTAACCCTGATTAGCGACCAGGGGACACACTTTATCAACAAAACTATCAAAACCCTAACCGACCAGTTCCAAATCGACCACCGTCGGAGTACAACATATCATCCTCAGTCGAATGGAGCGATTGAAGCATTCAATAAAACATTAACAAAAGGATTAACTAAAATATGTAATGCTGACAAGGACGACTGGGATGAGAAATACCTGCAGTCTTATGGGCATACAGAACAGCCTATAAACGATCGACCGACCAAACCCCTTTTCGACTAGTCTATGGACAAGAAGCAGTAGTTACACTACACTTTCGACAACAGACACCTATTATCACATAAATATTACATGTTAATGTCGAACAGAGAAGGAAGGACCGGCTATTTCAACTCAACAAGCTGGAAGAGCATCGACTCATGGCTATACAACACTAGGAAAACCAGAAGCAACAACAGAAAGCATGGCATGACCGCAACATTAAGAACAAAAACCTGTCGGTCGGCAACCTTGCTTTACTATACAATAGTCGGGTCAAAGGAAAACCTAAGAAGCTCCACATAGAATGGATGGGACCTTACGTTGTCGAAGAGATACATCCCAACGAATCCGTCTGACTAAGGACATTATAGGGCATAGTATTTCAGAAGCTTGATAATGGAGCCCGACTAAAATGCTACAGAAACTAATTCCAAAAAAAAATAAAAATCATATAACGACCATAACCGTCAACCAAAATCCATAAAAAACTAAAAATTCCAAAAAAAAAAATAATACCCTACAGACAGAAAACCATGACAGAAAATCACCATATCGACAACCGCCATCATGACCATCGACCTAACACCATTGCCCACTTTCATCGACCGACTACTTCTGTCGACCATTCTCATCACCGACATCAAACGATGACTTCAATAGTCCCATCATGCATTCATGACATCGAGCGCCGAAAGCAATTCACCATTAACTCACACTTGCGTACTCCAACTGGAACATCACATCCACCATTAATACACCCATTTCCACACACAACTATAACATCTCCTATAAATACTGGATCACCGAAGGTTCATTTACTGCAACCTATAGAGACAGAGCATCAGAGCATCCAGTCGACCAAAAGCTAAGAACACCTTAGTGACATTGACCAAACCGACATAATTGCCCCCAAGCAAACCAGAGCATCGACCAAGGCCAACGAGATACAAGCTGCGGACACACCTTTAGTTCACAGGATGAAGAACATAAAAAACACCAAAGTACAGGAAGGATCATGGAAAAAGATATGGACCAAGATATAAGAATGGGCCTTTGTCAACAAAAAGGCCACTCAAGCAACAAAAAAAATCCAACGCAACACTCTCTTCGGCTATGCCAGTGCACCACTGATGGCTAGCTTTGGTGGCACGAAGGAAGCTGCTATCAAGTTCATTATCAGTCAATACCACAATGGCCGGTTCTACTTCGACGAGTTGGTCGACATCTCTAGAGATGTCATCTCCAAGCTGACCGGTCTCTCTAATAAAGGAGACCCCGTACCAGTTGAAATCAAAGAAGGACTCGTCGAAGAGCTCACTGGGTCACCTTCCGGTAAAAACTACAAGGGGTTGATGATTATCCAAATCAAAACCCGAATGCCATAGATTGTGGCCAAAATCATTACAATCACACTCACTCTAGCAGGTTGAGGCAGCGACCTCAAGTTAGAGATGGTAGAAGCCGTTGACACCATTGCCACTGACGGATGAATATACAGATGTGGTGATTATGTCACCGACATGGTGAAAACCATCTGTGGGTGATGTCAAGAAATGGGGGGAATCATCAAGTTCCCCTCCCTCATCTTATGGATTGTCATGTACCACATCTGCCCAGAGGGGAGCCCAGTCTTTCAGGAACCATTGAAGTTTGACATGTGGAGGTTTAAACCCTTCTCCCAGAAAGGAACCTTGCATGAACTTGAGCGAGGAAACGTATTTCTGGATAATTGGTTCAAACAACTCAAAGTCCGTATGAATAGATGGAGGGTGCCTCAAAACATCCGACGAAATCTACCTGCGAACTCCCACATCCATCTGGAGCTCGACCATACCTCGGCGTGGTACATGCAGGGCAAGGATTCCAACGCCAAAGCCCTTAACTACTATCCATCTGTCGACCAGATCTTCCGGGAACTGTCACGATAGGCCAAGACAAAAATACCAGTACCAGTAGCAACAAAACAGATCGACTTCTAGATCGAGGAGCCACTCACGGACCAGGAAAAAGGGGAAGACTATGAGCTCAACCTCTACATCAACACATTCGTGTTGGAGGAGACATCGGTTGAATAGATAGGTCGACTACAGATAACCATCAAACCTCCGACCGCCAAAAGAACTGAACCCTAGACCGCAAATCCAAAGCCACAGCCACAGCAGCAGATAACTCCTCTGGCTACAGAAAGTGTCGTCCCGACTTAGGCATCGACGAGCGACACAAAACCAGATAACACTGAGTATGTTGTTACAAAAGGCATCATTCACAAACTATCAAAATAAATAGCAGCAGCGAGGAAGAAAATAAAAACAAAAGAACAACAACAAGGGAAAGGTAAGCGCAAGCTTATCATTGCCGAATCATCAGAGGATAAGGAGGAACTGGTAGCCATGGCCCTCGACATCATATAGGATGCCGCCACAAATAAAGTGCTGATTGAAACCTAGTTTCAATGCTTTATCGATGCTGGAGCACAAGCAGGTTGACCAAAAAAAGAAAATACTATGACGACGCCTAAAAACGCCGTCGATCTTGTGTCGACGCCTCCACCCCCATCACCGACAAAAATAACCGAGGAGCAAGCACTGGCACAACAGTCAGTCATCCCCCTCAACTTATACAAAAGTGCAATGCTAGAGATGGTAAAAGCAAAATTCGACAAAGATAGTGACCTACAAGCTTTCTTTGAGACACTGCCTGCATTGTTTAATTCAGCTTAGAATATTTATACCTAGGCACCTATCTTTACAGGACGGGGCACACAACCCCCAATCGTTGCAACCATCACGCCAACTTTCACAAGAAATCTCGACAAAGAAGGTAAAGTGACTGGATATCGATCCTCCATTATTGCACCGACCGACCCCATACCCCAAGCCGGCCTACCAACCACTGCACCAACAAAAGCAGAAATGTCTTCCAACTTAAACTCACACCACTGACCCGACAACCCACCACTCAACCATACTTCCCCCAACCCAATCACCCTCGACCATTCGTCAACTCCATCACCACCGCCACCACCCCCTAACTCAGAGACAAGCCCACCACAACCGACTACATCCACACAACCAGAGGTGATAGTCATCCCACCTCCCCAACTAGACAAACCATCGGCATCTAACCCACAAACCAAATATCCCGCATCAACTGTTGTAGGTACACAAGAGGTAGACAAAGAAAATAACAAGAAGAAGAAGGAGCATCATGGAAAGTCTCCAAAGATCCAAATTAGCTTGAAGGATGCAAGCTCCTTAACTGACACAGAGATGGGACAACTCCTCAAGACCCTAGCGAGTGAAGCAAATATGAGGAGTGCGAAAAGAAATAAAGAACTCAAAGACAAAAACGTAGAACAGGTAGACTTTCTTGACAAATGTAGGAATTCGGCCCAGTTCGTCATGCCGAGTCCCATAGAGATCGACACAAACAGATCACTTGAAAGAGCGTATCAGCTATTTGAGAGCATGGTGTTGAACCTCCAAGCGCACATTCAGGAAACTAAGGAGGAACAAAAAGAGAAAACTGCCTGACTCCTAATGGCACAACATACTACATTTTTTGAAGCATACAAAGTATTGCAGGATCATATGGAGGAGTCTGTCATAACCAAAGAAGTACTCAGAGACTGGCCTAATCATTACGGGCAACTTTATCAGCAGACACGACAGTCTCGACAAGGGATTCAGGAAATGGAGAGCAGAAAGACCACTGAGGAAGCACTTAGAACGACAATAGAAGAACAGATAGTGCTTGAAACCGCCAAACTGCAGAAATTGAAAAGGGAAGCACATCAGTGGGTGCAACAAGCTCTCCCCAACTTAGAGAAAGTTGACATCATCTTCCCACATATGAAACGACTTATCCAGACTACAGAGGAGAAGGACCAGTTCATGGGTCTTGACATGGAGAGGATAGCTGAAGTCTCCATCTCGGAAAATATGTCGATCTTATCAGGCTTGACCACACTCACCATCGACATCCAGAAAGTTTTGTAGAGTTGGACTGATTTCCAACATCACCTCACCATCACAGCCCCAGCCATTGTAGAAGTTTGCATATAGAAACAACCAACCATTAGACTTCACAACCCACCGCAATAAATATTAAAGGCCAACAAGAATTTTGTACCTCCCTATTTCTTCAGGATAAAGAAACATTTTGTTCGTGGGGGAGATGTAGAAGGAGCAAGTCGATAAGTCAACTTGAACGAGAGCTGACTTAGTCGATTAACCGACTAATTTGATGGGCCGACTTAGTCGATCAGCTGACTAAGTCAGTTGGCCGATTAAACTAAGAAAATAGGTCAGCCACCTAAGGTCGTGTCGGTTCACCGAACCGACAACTAGTTATTTTGTAACTGTTCTGTAATCATATATATTAGGCTGTTGAGCCAGATGAGAACTCAATTCAGTTCTCTATGTTGTATGAACTCATTTGTATAATATAATTTGTTTATTCACCTATCTGTTCTTATCTCTTGTCTCTATTTTATATTTATATATGTTTTAGTGTGTTTTATTGGTAACCTTATGTGATCTGTGAGATTACAACCGGAATTCAATATTTTCATCATCTGTAATAGGTTCTAGAAGGGTTTGTTTCCCCTCTAAGAAACGTGCCAACCAATAGTCAGAACCCCATTCATTATTTTTTGGGGTAACCACTGCATATATATGACCTGTGAAAGGAAATAGGTCGAGTTAACAATACATTTTGTAAATAAGGTCTTACATTTCTAATTTCTACATAAATTAAATTCTACAAAGGTCGAGTAAACAATACATAAATACATTTTCTTATTTAGGTACTACTCATGTACCTGCTTGTATGAGATCCGATATGTGATCATAGTCTCTAGAAATATGTGTCTGATCATTTTCCAAATGGTCTATTTCATTACCCCCATTTAAATTGGTGCCAAGTGTCACTTGATCCCATGTATCAATGGTATCAGTATGCTCACAATCACCCCATTCACCGATGCTACAAGAACTGCAAAATAAAGCCTTCAATCTTGTCCAAATTTGTAGGGCCGTGTTGTTTGAACTTCTAATTGAATGAAACTGTTGAGTTCCATGCACTGTGTTCACCCGAGGTGTTTGTGATCGGTCCACATTTGTAACCTCCCAGAATATTCTTCGCACTAAGTGTTTCCTTGTTGCTTGTTCTCCCATGACAGATGCACACCGTTGGACTATAGATGCAGGGTCTCGAAGGAAAGCACCTGTAAAATTCATCTCTTCCCTTCGAAGGGCAGTTTTAATGCATGCACCAGCACCATCGTGCTCTCCTTTTCCATGACCAGTTTCAAAGTAGTTCCATACATGTGGCACCTTGTATTTTATGTGCAACAAACACAACCATTCAAATACACGTGCATTCTTGAACTGTCCAGCACAACCATCTGACCAAATGAAATGACCATAAAATGGTATATCCATAGCTATCACGTGATCATAGAATAATTTAAATCAATGTTTCACGTAATGGATGTCATGGGTCCGGTCGTCACTTATGTAGAAGTGACTTTCTTTCAGTATCACACGTTTCTCTTCACTGCTATCTTTCCCATGTCAATACGTGATATGCACCATTATGCTCACCTGATCTGAGTGATAGTATTGACTTTGAATTTCATTTTGTGGTTGTAGGGTGTAATTTTCCACAAAGTCAACCACTGATAGTATTGTTCCGAGAGGGAAGGTGTCCCAGCATATTCTGAATTGCTCATCTTGCCAACGTGCCATATTGACATGTTGAATGTACTGTTGGATCTTTCCATGAAACTCTGGAATAAAATCACATACTCGCACCTGGTATATGAATATTAATATGTCAATAAAACACATAAAAAAATGTGTGTACATGAATATTAATTTGTCAATATTCAAGAATTTACCTGTGAAGTCACCAATTTAATCTTCTTGCTTTCTTTCCCATCATTTAGCTGATATGTCTCATACTAATAGTTCTGCTTCTCGACAATTGCATTCCCGAATGCTTGATCTTCACTTTCATGGATGCAATCAAACCATAAGGATAGCCCACCAAAATTGTTGCAAGAACCGTCTACACATTGTTTTAAGTAATGTGTCTTCCCATCTCGCCTCGAACACATGATGCTATGGATGAAATCTCTGGATGACATTGGCGGTAATGTACTTGAGCATTCCTGCACATGGTTAGGATGCAAAAAATGACGTATATGTGCAAATGTATGGTAATATAGGTCAAACTCTATGTGGTATCTACAACAACAAGTGTTTCGGATGGTATTGATTCTAACATACCAAGGCTTACGTTTTCAAAAGATCTTTGCTCGAGCCTTAGCTCTACGTGGGCAACTTTAAACATCTCGAACAGTTGAGTTTGTGTCATGTCAAGATAATGCTTAACATGAGGTTTAGTGTGATGAGAACCTCTACAATGTTTTAACACATCCTTCATGTTAGAAGAAGGCCTAGTGTTATCATGCCAAAACGATTGCACTAGGCCCTTCACTGCTTCGACTAACTTCCTGTCTTTGCGGGGAAACCTACCACTAAATGCCCATAATGTTTCCATTTGTCCCTCTACATCAAGGTTGTCTCTTCTTATTGAATATTTTTTAAGTGTCCTTGGATGTAAAGGAACAATTTGTGATGTGCATTTAAGTAAATGACGTTGTCTTGTGGATCTACATACAATTGATTCATCCAATACACGACGAGCCACATTACAGTCTTTTGAACAAGTTTTTTTACCAATCGATGTGAATGCAACAGCAAGAGATTTAACAATGTGATTACTTGATTCCATATTCTTCATTGTTGTTATGCCTAAATTTATTATAACAGTTTCCATATTTCTAGATTTAAGCATAGATAAAAACAATTGGCATTTATCGGCTTTGGATTTATTATCAAAATATTGTTTCATTATTTGAGAAGAATGACGAAGGATGGTGCGTTTAGCCACCTTACCTTCCATGGAAGTCAATCCGCTCTCGTCCACTTGTATTCGTCTAGGAGTTATCTTTCATTTTGATGCAAAATTTCTTGCCGTTTGAAATGTTGGAGTGATGTTTACATCCACTACTGACTCACAACTTCGATTAGGAGATTGAACCACCGAACATGGTTGTTGCTGAGTCGCATTTACATGGGGAGTAACATAATTATTGAACTCTTCACAAGATTGTCCGTCTACTAATGGATGAATAATATCAACTTCCATATAACTAGCTTCTTTTAATGTTCAATTATATTCCTTAGCCTCTACATCAGGTATCTCTTGAGGGGGAATGGGAACTATTTGCTCATGTAATGAATGCCGACGATTTCTTGAATCTTCCCTTTTTTTTTGTTTTTTATTTTCTGCTTCTTCTAGTGTAAGCACCTTCCTTGCTGACTTTCTTCCTCTATTACGTACATTCCCCATTGAAATCCACCCAAACCTGTACAAAACTATGGAATTATGTAAGTAATGATAAAAAATTGCATGTCGAACAGTTCTCTGTGTGCGGGTTCAGACGAATTATGTCTTTTGATATGTTAAAGGTGGCCAACACGACACCACCCTACATTTTCTATAAAACATATATCTCATATGCGATATAATGCATGTCCAATATATCGCATATGTGATATTGAATTCCTTCTTTTTGACGAACGAGCAGGGTTTTACATGTTTTCCATAACGCATTCCTGATATATCGCATATGCGATTTAGTGCTTAATGAAAATGTGCAATTTACATTTATCTAGATATGATGAGGATGAGGGTGATGAACATTGAGGGTGTCCATGAGCATGATGATGATGAGTATGAGGGTGAGGGTGTCGATGAGGATGAGGGTGACGGTGTCGATGATGATGAGGATGAGGGTGTCAATGAGGATGAGGGTGAGGGTGTCGATGATGATGAGAATGAGGGTGTTGATGATGGTGAGGATGAGGTTGATGAACAATGATGATGAGGATGAGGATGAGGATGATGATAAGGATGAGGATGATGATGCTGATGAGGATGAGGGTGATGGTGATGATGAGGATGAGGGATGATGATGACAATGATGATGATGAGGATGAGGGTGATGGTGATGATGAGGATGAGGGATGATGATGACAATGATGATGATGAGGATGAGGGTGACGATGAAGATGATGGTGAACAATGATGGTGATGATGAGGAGGATGATGACTATGATGATGATGATGAGGATGAGGGTGATGGTGATGATGAGGATGAGGGTGATGGTGACGATGATGATGATGAGGATGAGGGTGACGATGAAGATGATGGTGAACAATGATGGTGATGATGAGGAGGATGATGAGGATGAGGATGAGGGTGATGGTGATGATGAGGATGAGGGTGATGGTGATGATGAGGATGAGGGATGATGATGATGATGATGATGACGAGGATGGTGATGATGATGATGATGAGGACAAGGATGGTGATGAGGATGAGGATGATGGTGACGATGAAGATGATGGTGAACAATGATGGTGATGATGAGGAGGATGATGACTATGATGATGATGATGAGGATGAGGGTGATGATGATAATGATGATGATGAGGATGAGGGTGATGATGATAATGATCATGAGGATGAGGGTGATGATGATAATGATCATGAGGATGAGGATTGTGATGATGATGATGATGATGATGAGGATGTTGATGATGTTGAGGATGAGGGTGTCGATGAAGATGATGAGGATGAGGATGATGAGGAGGAGGAGGAGGAGGAGGATGAGGGTGATGATGATGATGAGGATGAGGGCGATGACAACGACGACGATGATGATGATGATGAGGATGGGGATGATGATGATGATGACGACGACGAGGATGGTGATGATGATGAGGATGAGGGGGACGATGAAGATGATGGTGATGATGAGGAGGAGGATGGCTATGATGATGAGGATGAGGATGAGGGTGATGATGATGATGATGATGATGATGATGACGACCATGATGATGATGATGAGGATGAGGGTGATGATGATGATGAGGATGAGGATTATGATGATGATGATGATGATGATGAGGATGTTGATGATGTTGAGGATGAGGGTGTTGATGAAGATGATGAGGATGAGGATGATGATGAGGAGGAGGAGGAGGAGGATGAGGGTGACGATGATGATGAGGATGAGGGTGATGATGATGATGATGATGATGATGAGGATGGTGATGATGATGATGATGATGATGAGGATGGTGATGATGATGAGGATGAGGGTGACGATGAAGATGATAGTGAACAATGATGGTGATGATGAGGAGGATGATGACTATGATGATGATGATGAGGATGAGGGTGATGATGATGACGACGATGATGATGATGATGATGAGGATGAGGGTGATGATGATGACGATGATGAGGATGAGGATTATGATGATGATGATGATGATGATGATGAGGATGTTGATGATGTTCAGGATGAGGGTGTCGGTGAAGATGATGACCATGATGACGATGACGATGATGATGATGATGATGACCATGATGATGATGATGAGGACGATGGCGATGAAAGATGATGATGATGAGGACGATGGCGATGAACGATGATGATGAGGATCGAGGTTGATGATGATGAGGATGAGGGTGATGATGATGATGAGGATGAGGGTGACGATGAAGATGATGATGAGGATGTTGGTGATGATGAAGAGGATGATGAATATGATGATGAGGATGAGGATGGGGGTGTCGATGAAGATGATGATGATGGTGGGGATGAGGGTGATGAACGATGCTGATGACGGTGATGATGATGATGAGGATGAGGGTAACGATGAAGATGATGATGAGGATGATGGTGATGATGAGGAGGATGATGACTATGATGATGATGATGAGGATGAGGGTGATGATGATGATGAGGAGGATGGTGATGATGGCCATGATGATGATGATGATGACCATGATGATGATGATGATGATGACGATGAGGATGATGACCATGATGAAGTTGATGTGGATGAGGGTGATGATGATGATGATGTGAGGATGAGGATGAGGATGATGATGATGGTGATGAGGATGAGGGTGATGATGATGATGATGATGATGATGATAACGAAGATGACCATGATGATGATGATGGGGATGAGGGTGAGGATGATGATGAGGAGGATGAGGGTGATGATGATGATGAGGTTGACGATGATGATGATGACCATGATGAAGCTGATGAGGATGATGGTGATGATGATGATGATGATGATGAGGATGAGGATGAGGATGATGAGGAGGAAGATGAGGGTGATGATGATGATGATGATGATGAGGATGAGGGTGATGATGATGATGAGTTTGACGATGATGATGATGAGGATGAGGATGAGGATGATGATGGTGATTATTATGATGGCGACGATGATGACCATGATGAAGCTGATGAGGAAGAGGGTGATGATGATGATGATGATGAGGATGATGATGAGGATGATGATGAGGATGAGGGTGATGATGATGATGATGATGATGACGACAATGACCATGAAGATGCCGATGAGGATGAGGGTGATGATGATGATGATGAGGATGAGGGTGGTGGTGGTGATGATGATGATGATGCTGACGACGACAATGACGACCATGATGATGCTAATGAGGATGATGATGATGATGATGATGATGATGATGACCATGATGATGCTAATGAGGATAAGGGTGATGATGATGAGGATGAGGGTGACGATGAGGATGAGGATGAGGGTGACGATGATGATGAGAATGAGGGTGACGATGAAGCTGATGAGGATGAGGGTGATGATGATGATGATGAAGCTGATGAGGGTGATGGTGATGACGATGATGATGAACAATGATGATGATGATGATGAGGAGGAGGAGGATGACTATATGATGATGATGATGAGGATGAGGATGAGGGTGATGATGATGATGACGATGAGGATGAGGGTGGTGATGATGAAGAGGATGAGGGTGATGAACAATGATGCGTTAGGAAAAAAACAAATTAGTTAAAATTTACCTATAGCACCATTATAATTTACCTAGTTCAATTATGCTAGCAACATTAGAGAACTTCCATGAAGTAATCTATAGTGGGAACCCGCCACCCATACAACTTCGAAGTAGCTAGTGACATTGTGAATCTAGAAGCCATGCCACATAAATTAGCTCTGAACATAATTCTATATATTGCATTTGCGTTATAGCATATTGATATCGCATATGCATTATAGCTTATTCATATTGCATATGTGTTCTATCGCATATGCGATATGAATAGGCTATAACACATATGGGATATAGCTTATTCATAGCGCATATGCGTTATATCGCATATGCGATATGAATAAGCTATATCACATATGCGTTATATCGCATATGCATTATTTTAAAATTTAAATAATTGGCGGGATTAAGGTTTGGCATTAGGTTTGGAAGCAGCTTTGGAATACCGAACCTATTGGCTAGGACAAATCAACCAGGGCTATTGCTTGTCTTTTAGAACTCTATCAATATGCTCAGTTTAGATGGCATGTTTTGATATGACATACACAATATTTTTTTATGAAAATGTAGGATATTGTAGAGTACGAAATGACAATTCTGAATATGTAATTTTTTCCTTCAAAACTATGTTTTATTTATTTATAATTATTTTTCTATATGACACACGTTAGTTTTAAAAAATACATACATCGATTGTTTGTTATATAAATTTTGATTTCCATCACCATTTCCCAAAAAAACTATATGGTGCACTAGACGAGATCAAGCTCTATGATCTTATATTAAGAAATCAAGGATTTCATTAATTTTTTCCCCTAAAGTGTTGCACCCACACATAAGGTTTTAATTTCAATCTTTTCTGACTTCAATAATTAATAATAAAAAATAATTTATGAAAAATTCTGAATAAATAGTGTTGCACTAGGCCCATATGTCCTTTATATGTCTGCAAGATTTTATCCCAAATGGACATCATTTACCTCATATATTGCTGCACTCGCATAAACATATATGTTAAGATGTGCTGAAAATTTGAAAACCCACTTTCACGGAAACTAATTTTATAATCACTTACACACATTTTCTCTGCATAAATGCTATATATTATGGAAGATGATTCAATTACCTATCTTTTCTCTTTTTACTTCATCTTCAAATAAGTTAGGGAAGTACCCCTAATTGTCACCTAAAGTCAGAGTTTCCCATTTATTCTAGTATTATGAGGCATCTAAGGTGTCTTTAAAGGAGTCCATGATTGTGCATCAACCCTATTATAAGAAAAATAAACGTTGCATGCATCCCCCTTTACGAAGTTGTAACAATACCATGTCATGTTAACCCATGCATACTTGAGCCATTAAACCTTGTTGATGGCTTCTTATTGTCGCATGGTGGGAAACACAAAATGAGGAGGATGTTAGCCTCACACAACCAATGATAATTGAAATAATTGTTATTTAAACTTTGATTTTGAAAAATAAAATTGTTACATACCTATGTGCAAACTATAGTTCACCTTCAAAAATTAAACATACACCCTGAACTAAATCCCTCGGTCGAAAAATATATGTAGGAGGCAATGTCCTCGATGTTGTTAATAACTCTTGATATAAGATGGTAGCTATAGAAGGAAGTGTGAAGTTCCTCAACTTTGATGGATTGGAGAAATGCAACTGAAGTTACATGTTGTTTGATAATTGCAAACATCTATACCAATGACAATGATGAAAGTTGGACTAGTTGTTTTCGACTATCCCTAATCTCCCTGATGAAAGCACCATATTTTTTTCATACCTTACAAGCTGGTAAAGTAGGGATTCATTCTCACTGTATTCTGTTAAATATAATCTTTTATTAATAGTAAATATCATCTTCTACTAATATAAAGTAGAAAACAAATGTTCTCCATGGTGAAGCATACGTTTTTTACTTCAAAATAATATGTGGGTAGGGTATGCATATTTGGAGAAACTAAGTTGTGAGATTGTTGGGTGTTACCATGAGATTTTTTTTCTAATACACAATAAAATGTTATGAGCTAATATGGGGTCTTTTGTAACAAACAAAGGTATCATAAACATGGATTCATTCTTATGCTATGGTGAATGGATTATACCATTTATATTTAGTTGAAATAATCATGGAAATTATTATGATGTACATTTTCATTCATGAGTAGATGAAAAATTTGAATCTATATAATGTTGTACATTTTTTTAATCTAGACTTACATTGAAAAGACTAAAACTATGTATTGCGTTGTGTAGTGGAGTGTTAAACTTTTCATAGTTGGTAAAGAGAAGGGTGTATTTCCTTTCTATCAATAAAACTTTAGACTAACAAACCATATATTTGATATTGATAGCGAGGATATATTTGAAATTGGTATCAAAACATTTAGAAAGAGAAATGGATTGAAATGTCTTTTGTGTTAAGAGAAAGAAATATTACTGTATAAATTATAGGATAATCCCTATTATATCATTGCATCAATTTACACATTTTGTAAAACCTTTGAAGTTCCTTGGTGGTAAATTCTATGCATACAACTATATTTTCAAATCTCCCAAATTGGTACACATGATAATCACTAACAATTTATTTATCATACTGGTATAAATTTGGTAGAGTGAATATATAAAAAGATACAATTTCATGTATATGAATTGATTTAAAAAATATTATACACAAATTTGATGCTCGAGACTAAACCTTAAAATTAATTATTATAAATGATAATGAAAATCCTTATATATTAATTTAATATTTAAATAAATTATAATCTTAAAATTAATTCTTATTGTTATTATTATAAATCATTAAAACAATTATCCATTCACACCAAGTTAAAATATCTCACAAATATGGAAATTAAAGTATCTATATTTTAATATGGAATTAGTTCATAAATATGATATATCTTCGAAGTGCACAAATTAGTTTGAAAAAATATATTTAAGACAATGCCATGAACTCAAAAATTGATTTGAATTTTTTAACCTAAATCAAATAAAAAAAAATAAAAAATTAAAATAGTCATCATACCCAATAGTACAACTTGAAATGCAAGGTCATCGTGACGTATACGAGGTGCAATGCAATTTTCCATCATTTTTCCATAAGTTTACACCATTGCTAAAGAATTGTTGGCGTTTCCTCCCTCTTCAACTCAGGTTCATACCTTATGTTGTGTGCAACAAATCCCAAGATATCGACCTGGCAAAGGAAGGCTCAGTTAACAACACTTGCGATGCAGATCAAGTCTCACTTGAGATATCTCTTATGGGTAACTGACAGAACCAGGTTTTTTCATTTGGGTGGGGGTTTATTCTCCTTTCGCACTTTACCAACTCGCTCGACCGAAGCCGGTGGGTGTATTGTTAAATATTTACTGGGCGTGGATAAGACACTACTTAACCTATCTGTCACAGTGATTATAACAACAATGTATGCTTAATACATATGTTATCCATCAATAGTGCGACTCATGCATTAGAAAACTCATTCATAAGAAAATATATAAACACTTAATCATAATATACATTGAGCTGAATAATTATTCGCTCATACAAATAATATTACCAGAAAACTTGGTAAATGAGATAAGCCATAAGGCAAATATATATTATTGATATGATCAGAGATAATATGTTACAATGGTGGCCCTACTTTAAATATGGCTTGGGCATTTGAAATGAGGAGACGCCTCATTTCATAACCTAACTTAGTTAACTTAATTATTTAATTATTATCTTATTTTATGTTTGTTACATTGCCTCTCTCTTAGAAAGGCTTTGTCCTCAAATCCTTCATAATGTTTCTGCCTCTTTTGTTTTGTAGTGTCGTAGCTGATGAAACATGTCGATATGAAATGATAAGAGTGGAGCATAACTTACGATATGTGGATGAATCAATCCATCCCAAATTGATTTGTTGTGGATTGTTGGCATTACATACTGATCTATCGTTAGGAGCTTTGGTCACATTGGTACCATTAGCTTTCAATAGTTCCCACTTTTTAGGATATTGGTTTTTATGGTTGGGGTGTCGATAAGGACTTTTCACAATGTCATTTTCTTTTACGAGTGTCGTCTTGTGAGCATTGATCTGAGTTGGAAGTTGTATTTTCATCCCTTGAGGTTTTAAGCTTTCCTTCTGTATCTTTTCCAACTTGTTTTCCAACTCCACGTAATCATTTTGAAACTTCTTAATCACTTCTACTTCCGTGTTTCTGTCATATTCAAACTTCTCAAGTTGTTCCTTAAGATATTTGTTATGACTTCTGATGCAACTATTTTCTTCCTTCTTGTCTAGAAGTTTTCCTTCAATTTCTTCGCTAGATTGTTCTGTCTTTCGACTATTTTTCAACTTCTTAATTTTCGTGACTAGTGTTTTGTTATGATTCCTTAATCTGAAAATTTCTTCAGAATTGTTGGATAGTGTTTTATTACTTTTTGCAATCTCCGACTTATGAGTCTTTTTATAGTCGTCATTTTGTTGTTGAAGAACTTTTATCTGTTGTCGATATTGGTCGATCACCAATTCTTTATTTTCTAATTTATGTCATATCTGCGTTAGTTCTTCATCCTTGTTGCTAACAATTTTGTTCAATCATTTTATTTCCGCTTCGTAATCGTTTATTTATTTCTTTATATCTTGATTTTTCAATCTCTGATTAAAATCGTTTTTGTCTTTTAATTTCTCAATTTGGGGAGACAATTTTTCTATATGATTTTTCTGGTCGGAAATTTTTTGTTCCTTGAGCTCTTTTTGCATCTCATGTATTTTAATTATTACTTTCGAGTTCGTATTTGTGTCTCATAATTATTCATTGTCTCTTCGATAACGCTTTAACTTGGCTTCTAATTTCTCTATTTGTAGTCGCAAACCAGATTCCATGATCTCTAATTTTTTTAATGATAGATGGCTATCGATTTCTTGACGAGTCTTACTTGGATTTTGTTTCTTTGACGATATAAAGCGTTGACTTCTTCTCTTATTTTCTTTCACATATTCAATGATAAAATATCTTCCTTTTCTTTTTTTGATACTGCCCTTTTTCTTTAATAATAAATATTAATTATTTAATTAATATTATTATTGTTTTTTATATAAACTATCTAATATTTATATATAGTTTTTTTTAATGTTTTTAAAAACAAATATTATAATATAATAATAATATTTTATTATTATATATAATATTTGACTTTTATTAAAATTTGTTTTTTTGCTTTGTTTTGCTTTGCTCTTGTAATTTAATAATTGTACTTAATACAATTATTAAGTAATTATAATAATAATAATAATAATAATAATAATAATAATAATATTTTTCTTTTTCTTTTTTTGAAGGTTGATAAATACTTCTTGTAGATTGGGTGGTTGGGAGGAATGATTGTTACCTTCCCCACCTAAGTTTATATCTTACTTGCTTCTTAGTATCAATTATTATGTACTTTTATATTTTTTGTTTCCCTTAAGTTTTGTAAAATTCTAGTAGATTGGGTGGTTGCGAGGAATGAGTGTTACCTTCCCCACCTAAGTTCAAATCTCACTTGCTTTTAGTAGTATTTATTATACACTTTTATATTCAAACCCACTTTAAGAAACTAGTTGTGGTTTCACTTTTACCCTCTTTTTTTTTGCTTTTACTTTTATCTTTTCTTTTTTAACATTTTTTTTTCCTCGTTCTTTTAGTTTTGTTGTTTTTACTTTTTTTTCACTTTTTGTTTTACTCTCTTTCCTTTTTCTTTTTTCTTTTTACTTTCTTTTATTTATTTTTTGTCAATTTGAAATCTGAAAATGGCCAGAAGCCAAGACTGGTCAAAGACCAAGTGTACGGAGAAACTCTGAATTTACTCAGATAAAATCTGAAATTTTGGCTAAAATCCAGAATGAGCACAAGCTTGAGAAAGGGCTGGCTCTGATACCAAATGAGCCGAATAATTATTTACTCATACAAATAATATTACCAGAAAACTTGGTGAATGAGATAAGCCATAAGGCAAATATATATTATTGATATGATAAGAGATAATATGTTACAATGGTGGGCCTATCTTAAATATGGCTTGGGCATTTGAAACGAGGAGAATCCTCATTTCATAACCTAACTTAGTTAACTTAATTATTTAATTATTATCTTATTTTATGTTCGTTACATACATTCATGTGAATTAATCATATTCATCATATACAATCATACATATTCCCATACATTCACATAAATTCATGTGACATAAACAAATTCATCATTAAGTCAATGACATCATCTTTAATGTGGAAACCCATCTGGGAAAAAACAACAGAGGTGATATTCATCTGGCATGAGAAATATATGGAAGCCTTGGTCTATGCACTTAGCTACAAACTCTGTTCTATATCTTCTTCTCTTTATCTATACAGACTTCTCTCTCCTCTCATTCTCAATGGTATTCTGTTACTCAATGTTCTCTTACTTGACTCTACTGTTGATCCACACACATCCTGGATCGACTTAACCTTCTCTACACTTTTGCACACTCAGTTGCAGACTCTTCGATTCTTTACAAAACAACTAACTAACTCTCTATTGTACTTTTCTATCTAAAACAACAACAAAAACTGATAGGTAAGCAAGTAAGTAAGTAACCTACATACAACTTGGGTTCCTCCTTTTATGGACTCTTTACATGTCGCTATCATCCAACGTTATTCAGTTAGCCAACGGGATGCCATTCCTATTTTAGTGATATTTTTTAGTAGGCACTAGTGGATCAAATTTCAAAGATGTTTTTATTCCTTACAGCACATGTGACTTTTGTCGATTCTACCTGACCTCATACCCATAATCTTCCTTGAACTGTCGTTTTCAACCATTGCACCGTTTCATGTCTTTTTTAGCATGGTTCCTTTTGTCACGACTGATCTCGTCACATCCTTTCCTCTTATCACTCTCTTCTATCATGGATTATTTTCTGTTGCTAAATATCTTCTTGTATCGCAACTTCTTATGCAATTGCTTCTTTGCTTACTCTTTCAATTCCTTGTCTGATTTTGCTCTTCCTTCTCTTATTCTTTTGCAACTCATCTTCCTTCCTGCAACTAGACACTTTACCTTCTTGGGAAGAAATCGAATTGAATTTTGCCTATATTTTCCTAGGGACAACAAGTCCCCAACACTCACCTATGGATCGTCTCAAGCCACACAAATATATTCAGCAAATTTTGTACCTGTGATGACTTTACGTTGAAAATATTCAAACATTTTCATTACCTCTTCCGTCTCTTATCGCACATCTTCTTCTGCGTTCTGCAAATTTTCCACAAGGTCAGAACTAAAGTGTTCCATCGTTAGGAACCTGTTGAGGCCTGGAAATTCGCAGGCGGCAACAGTAAGGGATTCCCCCCAGTCAGCGTTCCCAACTAGCCCGCTGACTGTTTCGTATAGGGAATCCGTCCGGTTTACGGTCCGGCTACCGTAGGTCAAAGTAACAACAAGGGTTTACCGGTTGCGGCCCGGTCCACCAGAATTTGTATTTTGACTTAGTGTATGCAATGCATGCCTATCTTAACTATGCGGAGTGATAAAGATGCCAGGAACTACACAATGTGCTGCGCAGGTTCTTACCTCTCGTCTTAGGTTCTCGAACATCTAAACCACAAGGAAGTAAAACAACTAACAATCTACACACCTAACTATCTATCCCTGGGGAGCCAGAAAATTATTATTAGTGAGTAATGCATCATCTCCATGTATAATCAACACATTACAGATAGCTGCTATTTATGTTTACACACATGAACCAGAATATCTTCTAACAATCAGATAGCTAATTGTTATATGTAACACAAGCATTACTCTGAATGAATTTTCCACAAAAATAAATAAGAAACCATCCAACAAGACATAGGTCACAGAGTTAGAACGATTTCACGATTTATGGACATAAGCTGAAAAATAAAGTAGTTCATCTTTCTGCCATCCATCGCATAACATTGGGAACCTTCACAGCTCTTTCTCCAATAGGCAAACTAAAATCTTTATTGCAAAAGGAAGTAGTTCTTCTTACAATAGGTCCTCCAGTATTACTGGGAGAAAAAGCCCCTTCCTTGTCCCTCTTTCCTAGTTTTATACAAAAAGCAAAATTGGTTGGGTTGCCCAAAGTGACCTTTGGGCTCCCCAACGTTTCAATTTCCTATAACCTTTTACAAATGATTAAATTATACAAAAGTTGATCGGTCCTTCTCATGAGGAGAGTCCCGCTTGGTCCTCCAAGAACTTTCTCCACGCTGCTGCTTCAGCAGCGAGACTCTCAAACGAGTTGGGTTCTAAGAACTGAATGTTCAGCTCGAATTTGTCAGCTTGGTTCCGAATGGCCTCAACTCTGGCCGTGTTCAAACGTACCTGTTCCTCCAAGAGCTGTATACTAATGGCTGTGTGGCCTATTTCATTTCTAAGGGTTTGTTCATCAATAGCTCTGATGCATTGCACTTTGGATTCTTCATCTTGTTGCCTTTTCTGCAACATTTCTGCAAATGCATCATGAGTTGGGAACTCGTGTAGTGTCTGCTCAGCTTCTGCCTAACAACGGTTGTATGTGACCAGGGCTCTCCTGAAGAATTTTGTGCATGCTCCCTTTGTTTTCTTGACATTCTTTTGGAAGTCTTCTGCAGTGTTGACGGAGAATTCTATCAGGTCATGGTCCCGTTTCAAAGCTTGTTTATCCTTGACTACTAGCTCAGTTGGGACTTCCTTGTCATCCTCCACCCTGGTTATCCTTGAAGTCAGTACTTCAAGGATGTCTTGCGACCTGTCCACAAAATAAGAAGCGGTGTCTAAGATTTCATCCAGTCTACCATCAATCTGGAGGACCTGACATCTTTCCTCCTCTAGAGCAGTTTGCAGGTACAGTACCTTAGCTTTCTGAGCCAAGATGTGCTCTTTAACCGGCTGCAGATCGACCTGCTGTGCCTTTGATGCTTCCAGCTGCTTTTCCAGTTCCTTAACGCGCGAGGTATTGGATTCATATATGATACTTTGCTGCTCCGTCAGGTCATCTATCTTCACCCTCAGCTGCTCCTTTTCGTCCTTTAACTCTTGAATTTCCTGTTGTGCTTTTCCCAGGGATTCTTGTGTTGTTTCTTTCACCTGTGCTTCTTGCTGCATGGCGTGGATTTCGCTCTTCCTAGCCTCCATTTCTTTAAGCACATGCTCATATTTTCTTTTCAATCTATTTCCGTCCTCTCTTTCCCTTCTCAGGGTATCCTTGAGCTGAGCGGAGGTCTTCTTGGATGATTCTATCTCGATCATCATTCGATCTATGTTCTCTTCCGTAGCATGTATTGCTGCCTTCCTAGCCCTTATGACAAACCTTGGGTCTTTATCTGTCCCGACTATCACGGCTTTATCTGTTATCATTGTACTGGTCATTCCTCCAGGCCCATATCTGGGACTTCCCTACGGGAAATCAGCCTGTATATGTCCCCCCACTTGTATTCAGGTTCAACCCCCGTGACACACTGGGTGTCCTCATAGATATACTCAGTTGGTAGGACGGCCTCTATTGCTGTTTGTTCTTCTACCACAGGGGCCTTCCTTTTCTGTCTTCTGGACATTTTAAAATCCTCCTGCAATGTAAAACATCATGATGTTAAGCAATTCAAATTTATGAATATTATGAAGCAGTTTATTCTTTCTCCATTGTCTATATGACTATAATGATATCAGATATAGGCTCTTCAAGTTGAAGGATTTTAACTAGTAATGCAATCTTTTGAGCTGTGCTATTATCTTATATCAGTGTGTAAGTAAGAAAGCAACCCTCACATGTATGCACAACCAATCCATATACTGACTATCTGAAAATATCAGCACAACACTCCGACTATTTCTGCAATATAAGGAGCTATAGTACTAAAATGAATTTACTCATTAACCGGTTCATCATCAAACCTACATTATTTCCCGATAAGCCATCTTTTACCAATGAAATGATATGCAATGCAAATGCAAATGCAAGGCGCGAGTATCATTAAAAACAAGCTTTAGCAAGGGTAAGAGAATGGCAAATCCTATGCTGCTTGCGGACACAATAATTACATCGGTGCAGCCATGAACTACGGGCACCCATGGAAACATTTCGCGCAGGGCGCTCTCACCGGCACCGCTGCTCATTCTACCTTCAAATCGTCAAAAACCAACAACGGAGTGGCCCTAGGGTTTTGCATGGTGGAAAACGACGAACAATGCAGCGCGGGCACAGGTTAGGGCTCAAGGAAAAGGGGAAACGCATAGGGGAATCGACTAGCCGGGTATCTACCATGAAAATTTCAGCAAAAACCCCATCAAAGATGTTTAAGGACCTCATCATAACAAGAACTGAACCAGGTGCAGGCAGCATAACGACTGCCTGCACCGTGTCTTCTTCTACCGCTAAGGGCGAACTAAAACGGAGGAGGTAAATGAAACACGGGATTTTTACAAGGAAACCCCCCCCCCCTCTAACCGCACAAGCTATCCAACCCCAGAAATAATAAAAGATAAAACGTGGGCGCAAACTACTAGGGAGACGAAAACGACAACCCTAACCATGGGTATAACGACTCCGTATGTGAGCGAAAAGGAACTACGGGCCGTAATCTTGACAATAATCCTCAACAGCATAAGTCCCCCAGACGAAACCTTAAACAATACAAGCAAAAGAGGCAAAGATCCTACCTGGCAGTAATGCACAACTGAAGTGGCGACAACGATGGAGCTTTCAATCGACAGCTGGATGCGGGTACCGGTACGATGCTTCCACAAGACTCACGAGGTCGACAACGTGGAGCAGATTACGACAGCCTGGGCGAAAAATAACAATAAAAAACCAAAACACGCCCACCGTATATATAAAAGACTTCATACATGTGACGGGTCAACTCAGTCGGAGCGGACATGAAAGATTTAGTCGGGCAACAAAGCTCAGCCCTCTCTGCAACGGCGGACCATCCTCACCATTAAATCACCCGCAACGCAAAACATAGGTCATGCCATCAAGAATCGTAGTCAGGCGGCGGCGGATACATTGGTCGGATGACCAAAAGCCCGGCCCTCCCGCAACGGCGGATCATCCTCCATACTTCATTGTCCGCACGAGGAAAAAAGACACTCTACAGGGCACGGGTCGGCGGTATGACGAAAACATGGAAATCTCAATGATCCGCAACGGCGGAAGTGGGAGTATACATCCGCCTCCGTCGTAACGAAAAATAAACTAACCATCTCCGCGACCGTCGGTGCAAAACAAACAAATGAGATCCGGCCATCATCCGCATCGGCGGGGCGGAAAAGAAACGATCAATTTTTGGGCAACACCCGCAACGGCGGGATGGAAAAGAAACTCAGGATATGAGGGTCACCCGCAACGGCGGCGTGAAAAGGAAAATTAAGAGCTGGAAAACACCCGCAACGGCGGGACAGTCAAATGAAATATCTCCCGATACAAGAAAACTCTGAAACGAAGGTTTTAAAGGTTTTGCAAAACGACAAGGAGCTCAATTTAAGATGGAAATCCTTAAACATTTAAACGATGAGAAACCAGTCAATCGATAGCACTCAAATTTCGAGAAGGCGCTTCAAAATCCATAAGCTAAAATAAAAAATATGAAACCAAGAAAAAGAACTAACTAACTCGAAGTAAAGGAGGGTCGCAAATTTTTAGAAATTTGGGAAATCGTTACAGTTGCAACAATTGGCAACTACCTGGTGAACCCCAGATCTCTGGATTAATTTTCTTTCCCAGCTTAAGACTATCTGAATAAACTCGAACTCTTTTAGATGTATGTATGTCCAAATCAGCCAAACCATGCATTAAATCACTTAGTAGAAGTCTATCTTTTCCGGAAAAGGTAACACCAGCAGTATTTCAGGTCTGAATAACTCTTTGGAGGCCAAATGAGTGAGGTTCATTTTACCTGTCCTTTGGAGGTTGCAGCTTTGACACCACCGGATTGTGACAGAAAGTGAACAGTGTTACCTTCTTGTTCCTCATTCCCATGCCATTTTGTACTTTTGTGCTTTCTGAACTTTAGTTCTTTTAATATGAGTCCTTCTGTGGGCCTTTCTTACTGAATTTTAATTCAGGATCCTCTATCCCATAGGTTCCTTTTGTGTGAATGATATATTTCATATTTTAATTCACGGACGGAGAGGATCTTGTGGCCATTTGGTACTTTATGCTTTGAGATTTATGCTTTTTTTGGAGCTTTGCTCTAATATGTCTTGTTTCTTTTGGAAGAAGTGACTCTTAAGAGCTTTTAGCCTTTTCCTTATTCGTGGAATGAGATCATTTATATATGATAAACTGTCTCACTTTGCTTCCTCTCCGTGGGTCTAGTGCTGTCACCCCTTTGGGTTTTTAAGAGGTGAGGTGAATGGAGCCTCTAAATAGTACTTCAGACCTTTTTAACTTTTGAGTTATTTGCAGGGATTAAGTAAGACTTCAAATGAATGCACTGCCAGTTAGGAATACAACTACTAAAATAAATTCTATACTTTAAAACACAGTCCTTTTGCTCAGGATTTTGGTTAATACATAACCCTGACGTTTCCATTGCATCCAAAAGTTTGCCTCTTATTCAAAAGCAAAAGAAAACTAGCAAAACCATAAGAAAATAGCAGCATAACGAGCAATTAGAGAAAGAAAACATTAAAGCATTGAAATCAGAAAATAGTATCAGCAACAAACAATTTATTTATGTACAAAAGAAAACATCAAAACAAAAATTCGCCCATTCCTAAAAATTTCAAATTTCAAGAACTAGGAATGAGCTAGATTTCAGACCTGAATTGTCTAACCATGGTCCAACTGCGCAGTTATTGAGATGGAACCCATATCTAAAATTCTGCAATCATTTCTTTCAGCCTGAGGGAGATGAAGGAGCTCAGACTGGGTTTCCATTACAGGGTTGGCCTTTTTTGAGGAATGGTGTTCTAGCTTAAGCTCAGTAAGATAGTTTCCCAGGACAGAATCAGCGGATTCGTTTCCTTCTCCTAGCTTAGTGACGTTATGCTTCATAAAGGGCTCTCTTATAATCTTAATCAGGTTTGGGCTGCCCTTCTGAGGTAACCACAAATGAGACCAATCTGAAGCAAAGTACCCATTAAGTCTTGATGTCCAGTCTCGGTTCAGGATCATTCCATAACCATCAGGAATGTCTGCTACTATGATGTCAATGTAGTGGCATATCCTTTTATTTGCAGACAATTGAGTCATCACATTCTCCATATCACCTACTACCTTGAAACTAGTTTTGTCAAGTTGAGTGACATCCCAAAGAGTAGGATTTATCTGTCCATTGAGTTTTTTGCAAACTACCAGAGGCATAACATTCATAGAAGATCCCGAATCCACCAAACAATTATGCACCTGATGATTGAGGATTTCAAGAGTCACAAGGAAAGGTGGGGCGCTGGTTTTCTTTGTCTGGATGAGCTCAATCTTTTCTTCTACAGGTTGGTTTGTTGTGGGAAACTCTTCTTTTAGCTTACCAGTTGTACTTTCTTCATCATCTTCTACCAGTTTGGTAAGTTTAATGAGCGGCTCAGCTTCCCGTTTACCAGTGATATCCTTATATATGTCATCTTTAGCCCCCACATCAGCCTGCACCTTTATTTCCTTTTGCAAGTCTTGAACTTTTGAGATTCTATCATGGTTCCTAATGGCCAAGTTTTCATTTTTTGTGATTGTAAGTGCATGCTGAGATTTGAGAGCATTTTCCTCAATGTTAAACAGTGAAACTCCATTCCATGAAAAAATGTCATCATCCTCTGTCTTTTCCATGGTCTGTTCCTCTTTTACCTCCCTGCTACCGTCTCTAGTCAACTCTGGGTCCAAAAACCTATTCATCACCCGTGTCATTGAATGTATCCATTGAGGACATTTCTTCTCAGAGTGGGGTAGTTGATGAAAGGTACAGAAATCATCCCCCCCTATTTCCGTTATGTTTATTGATGCCACGTTGGGAGGGGGAACTTGCCATTGGTCGTCATCCTCTTTTCTGGGGCAGGGAGGCTTAATGGTTATTTGAATATCCCTTTCTTTCTCCAACTCTACAACTCGGTTGGACAGCTTCTGAAGCACCTTCATCATCTCATGATAATCATGTAGTTGGCCTTCTCTAGATTTGGACAGCAATGAGGATTTTTTTACAGTGGTATTTTCTTCAAGCAAGTCAGGATAATCCTCTATACTCTCACTTTCAGCCTCTACTCTCTCAGCCTCTTGATAGGTTTCTGCCAACGTTGGCTCGACTTTCATTTTGGCAAACATGGCCAACTCAGGACCTAGGGCTGAGGTATAGTACTCAATTAAGACTTTATCTGAGGGCTTGTCAACTTGAGAGAAGTTTTTTAAGTATAATGAAAATCTTTGCGTGAAACTACGTACCTTTTCATTCTTTTCCTTTCTCAACAAACCAAGACCTTTCATTAATGATGCATGCGTCTTCTGAGTTGTGTATTTACTCCTGAAAAACTTTTCAAAGGTATCCCAATTAGGAATAGAGTTTGCAGGTAGCCCAAAGTACCAGGAGGCTGCTGATCCTTTCAGAGTATGAGGAAAAAGCCTGCACACTACATCTTCGTGCTCTCCAGCCCTTAGCCCCTCTAACGCTAGGTAAAAGCTTTGAAGGTGATCATCTACAGCAATGTGGTTCGCAGGGTCAAACTTAGGCAAAAGCTTGTCAAAGGCTTGAGGCAAGTTGTGCAAAGGAAGAGTTAGGTTCAGAGGTGACCTAGCTCTCCATGCTGGCAAAGGGTTAGGTTGATTACCGGCCATGAGCACAGTTAAACTAGTAACACAATATGTCAAGGATAGGACAGGAATCTTCAACCTGGGTTAGATTGAAAACTTCAAACATCTGCTGGTAGGATAGTCTCAGGAAAACAAATTCCATGGCCAGCCTTTACTGGCGGCCCTCCTTCTAGCGCCAAAAACTGTTGAGGCCTGGAAATTCGCAGGAGGAAATAGTAAGGGATTCTCCCCAGTCAGCGTTCCCAACTAGCCCGCTGACTTTTTGGTATAGGGAATCCGTCTGGTTTATAGTCCGGATACCGTAGGTCAAAGTAACAACAAGGGTTTACCGGTTGTGGCCCGCTCCACCGGAATTTGTATTTTGACTTAATGTATGCAATGCATGCCTATCTTAACTATGCGGAGTGATAAAGATGCCAGGAACTACACAATGTGCTGCGCAGGTTCTTACCTCTCGTCTTAGGTTCTCGAACATCTAAACCACAAGGAAGTAAAACAACTAACAATCTACACACCTAACTATCTATCCCCGGGGAGCCAAAAAATTATTATTAGTGACTAATGCATCATCTCCATGTATAATCAACACATTACAGATAGCTGCTATTTATGTTTACACACATGAACCAGAATATCTTCTAACAATCAGATAGCTAATTGTTATATGTAACACAAGCATTACTCTGAATGAATTTTCCACAAAAATAAATCAGAAACCATCCAACAAGACATAGGTCACAGAGTTAGAACGATCTCACGATTTATGGACATAAGCTGAAAAATAAAGTAGTTCATCTTTCTGCCATCCATCGCATAACATTGGGAACCTTCACAGCTCTTTCTCCAATAGGAAAACTAAAATCTTTATTGCAAAAGGAATTAGTTCTTCTTATAATAGGTCCTCCAGTATTACTGGGAGAAAAAGCCCCTTCTTTGTCCCTCTTTCCTAGTTTTATACAAAGAGCAAAATTGGTTGGGTTGCCCAAAGTGACCTTTGGGCTCCCCAACGTTTCAATTTCCTATAACCTTTTACAAATTATTAAATTATACAAAAGTTGATCGGTCCTTCTCATGAGGAGAGTCCCGCTTGGTCCTCCAAGAACTTTCTCCACGCTGCTGCTTCAGCAGCGAGACTCTCAAACGAGTTGGGTTCTAGGAACTGAATGTTCAGCTTGAATTTGTCAGCTTGGTTCCAAATGGCCTCAACTCTGGCCGTGTTCAAACGTACCTGTTCCTCCAAGAGCTGTATACTAATGGCTGTGTGGCCTATTTCATTTCTGAGGGTTTGTTCATCAATAGCTCTGATGCATTGCACTTTGGATTCTTCATCTTGTTGCCTTTTCTGCAACATTTCTGCAAATGCATCATGAGTTGGGAACTCGTGTAGTCTCTGCTCAGCTTCTTCCTGACAACGGTTGTATGTGACCAGGGCTCTCCTGAAGAATTCTGTGCATAATCCCTTTGTTTTCTTGACATTCTTTTGGAAGTCTTCTGCAGTGTTGACGGTGAATTCTATCAGGTCATGGTCCCATTTCAAAGCTTGTTTATCCTTGACTACTAGCTCAGTTGGGACTTCCTTGTCATCCTCCACCCTGGTTATCCTTGAAGTCAGTACTTCAAGGATGTCTTACGACCTGTCCACGAAATAAGAAGTGGTGTCTAAGATTTCATCCAGTCTGCCATCAATATGGAGGACCTGACATCTTTCCTCCTCTAGAGCAGTTTGCAGGTACATCACCTTAGCTTTCTGAGCCAAGATGTGCTCTTTAACCGGTTGCAGATCGACCTGCTGTGCCTTTGCTGCTTCCAGCTGCTTTTCCAGTTCCTTAACGCGTGAGGTATTGGATTCATATATGATAATTTGCTGCTCCGTCAGGTCATCTATCTTCACCCTCAGCTGCTCTTTTTCATCCTTTAACTCTTGAATTTCTTGTTGTGCTTTTCCCAGGGCTTCTTGTGTTGTTTCTTTCACCTGTGCTTCTTGCTGCATGGCGTGGATTTCGCTCTTCGTGGCCTCCATTTCTTTAAGCACATGCTCATATTTTCTTTTCAATCTATTTCCGTCCTCTCTTTCCCTTCTCAGGGTGTCCTTGAGCTGAGCGGAGGTCTTCTTGGATGATTCTATCTCGATCATCATTCGGTCTATGTTGTCTTCCGTAGCATGTATTGCTTCCTTCCCAGCCCTTATGACAAACCTTGGGTCTTTATTTGTCCCGACTATCACAGCTTTATCTGTTATCATTGTACTGGTCATTCCTCCAGGCCCATATCTGGGACTTCCCTACGGGAAATCAGCCTTTATATGTCCCCCCACTTGTATTCAGGTTCAACCCCCGTGACACACTGGGTGTCCTCATATATATACTCAGTTGGTAGGACGACCTCTATTGCTGTTTGTTCTTCTACAACAGGGGACTTCCTTTTCTGTCTTCTGGACATTTTAAAATCCTCCTGCAATGTAAAACATCATGATATTAAGCAATTCAAATTTATGAATATTATGAAGCAGTTTATTCTTTCTCCATTGTCTATATGACTATAATGATATCAGATATAGGCTCTTCAAGTTGAAGGATTTTAACTAGTAATGCAATCTTTTGAGCTGTGCTATTATCTTATATCAGTGTGTAAGTAAGAAAGCAACCCTCACATGTATGCACAACCAATCCATATACTGACTATCTGAAAATATCAGCACAACACTCAGACTATTTCTGCAATATAAGGAGCTATAGTACTAAAATGAATTTACTCATTAACCGGTTCATCATCAAACCTACATTATTTCTCGATAATCCATCTTTTACCAATGAAATCATATGCAATGCAAATGAAAACGCAAGGCGCGACTATCATTAAAAACAAGCTTTAGCAAGGGTAAGAGAATGGCAAAGCCTATGCCGCTTGCGGACACAATAATTACATTGGTGCGGCCATGAACTACGGGCACCCATGGAAACATTTCGCGCAGGGCGCTCTCACCGGCACCGCCGCTCATTCTACCTTCAAATCGTCAAAAACCAACAACGGAGTGGCCCTAGGGTTTCGCATGGTGGAAAACGACGAACAATGCGGCGTGGGCACAGGTTAGGGATCAAGGAAAAGGGGAAACGCATAGGGGAATCGACCAGCCGGGTATCTACCATGAAAATTTCGGCAAAAACCCCATCAAAGACTTTTAAGGACCTCATCATAACAAGAACTGAACCAGGTGCAGGCGGCATAACGGCCGCCTGCACCGTCTCTTCTTCTACCGCTAAGGGCGAACTAAAACGGAGGAGGTAAATGAAACGCGGGATTTTTACAAGGAACACCCCCCCCCCCTCTAACCGCACAAGCTATCCAACCCCAGAAATAATAAAAGATAAAACGTGGGCGCAAACTACTGGGGAGATGAAAATGACAACCCTAACCGTGGTTATAACGACTCCGTATGTGAGCGAAAAGGAACTACGGGCCGTAATCTTGACAATACTCCTCAACAGCATAAGTCCCCCAGATGAAACCTTAAACAATACAAGCAAAAGAGGCAAAGATCCTACCTGGCAGTAATGCACAACTGAAGTGGCGACAACGATGGAGCTTTCAATCGACAGCTGGACGCGGGTACCGGTACGATGCTTCCACAAGACTCACGAGGTCGACAACGCGGAGCGGATTACGACGGCCTGGGCGAAAAATAACAATAAAAAACCAAAACACGCCCACCGTATATATAAAAGAATTCATACATGTGACGGGTCAACTCAGTCGGAGTGGACATGAAAGCTTTAGTCGGGAAACAAAGCACATCCCTCTCCGCAACGGCGGACCATCCTCACCATTAAATCACCCGCAACGCAAAACATAGGTCATGCCATCAAGAACCGCAGTTGGGCAGCGGCGGATACATTGGTCGGATGACCAAAAGCCTGGACCTCCCGCAACGGCGGATCATCCTCCATACTTCATTGTCCGCACGAGGAAAAAAGACACTGTACAGGGCACGGGTCGGCGGTATGACGAAAACATGGAAATCTCAATGATCCGCAATGGCGGAAGTGGGAGTATACATCCGCCTCCGTCGTAATGAAAAATAAACTAACCATCTCCGTGACCGTCGGTGCAAAACAAACAAACGAGATCCGGCCATCATCCGCATCGGCGGGGCGGAAAATAAACGATCAAGTTTTGGGCAACACCCACAACGGCGGGACGGAGAAGAAACTCAGGATATGAGGGTCACCCGCAACGGCGGCGCGAAAAGGAAAATTAAGAGATGGAAAACACCCGCAACGGCGGGACAGTCAAATGAAATATCTCCCGATACAAGAAAACTCTGAAACAAAGGTTTTAAAGGTTTTGCAAAACGACAAGGAGCTCAATTTAAGATGGAAATCCTTAAACATTTAAACGATGAGAAACCAGTCAATCGATAGCACTCAAATTTCGAGAAGGCGCTTCAAAATCCATAAGCTAAAATAAAAAATATGAAACCAAGAAAAAGAACTAACTAACTTGAAGTAAAGGAGGGTCCCAAATTTTTAGAAATTTGGGAAATCATTGCAGGTGCAACAGAACCGTAAATACTCCCCTGCTCTTCGCACCCTCTGATGTACAGGATGAATAATGCATATAACCCTTTCTACTTCATCCTGTAACTCTGCGAATTTATTTGTCCTTTATTGTTATTCTGTGCACAACACCATAACTTGTTGTTGCGACTTCTTCATTTATGTTTCCTTAGCCATTTTTTCTACTAAGAGTAACTTTTTCATCTCATTCTTTAGTTGAGTTACTCCTACCTCAGCTGTGTGCAAATCCTCTTTTGGACTGATAAGTCATTTTTTGGAATATTAGGGTCGTTGATCTGAAACAGTTCATTGATAGTCAACAATATATCTTAAGCTTCTTGTAAGGATGAAGATGAAGTCCTAGGTAGTTTCCTCGACATTTTTTTCTTCAGTTTCTTTTTCATTACATGAATACCATTTTGATCAACTTCTTCTTCGTCGGCAATGAAATTTGTCATCTGATCATCTTCTAGGTTTCTTTGACGATGAAATATTCCATCTCATCGGCATCTTCTTTTTCTTTGATGATGAAATCTACCATCTCATCGACATCTTCTTTTTCTTTGATGATGAAATCTGCCATCTCATCGACATCTTCTTTTTCTGTGTGGAAATAATCCATCTTAACTTCTTTATTTAAATAATGACCGCCATGTATTTCCTGAGATTCTTTTTCAAATGATGGTGATGATGATGGCCTTTGGCTCTATTTTCTGATATCTGAACTCTGGTTCAGGTCCCTAGGTTTTACTAATGGATACTATGCATTGTGGTGAATCCTTTCACAAATTTATCCAGTGGTTTAGGTGGAATATAACCTAGTAGTCGGATTTGAACCACTGCTCCTTCATCCTTCCTCAGTAGTGCCGAGACATATTTTCTCTTGCGGTAACCAAAACACTTCTTTGTTGTTGGAGCAGGTAGATTGGGTGGTAACCTTACTTCAGAGATGACTGGAACTTGATGAGTTTCCAATCCAGTCCCTGCTTGTGGTGGAAGATATCTGGCAATGTCTTCCATGATCAACGTGGGTGATGTAGTTTCAATGAAAAAGTCTATGACTATACAGGAACTTGGAGCCAAAATATCCATACCCTGTGAATAAAGAAGGTACTTCAGCTCTGCGAATTGCAGATAGAAATTCATCATTCAAGGGCATCAGAATGAATTGAAGGTGAAGGGTAAATGTTATTAATATTTACCCGTTCACTCAATCGAAAATTCACACATGCAGACATTAAATGGAATGGTGAAAACAAGATCCATCATGTGGGACACCTATCTGAATCATCATATAGAAGCCACTATGTGACCTGCCACTTTCCCTTGTGACGTCATTGTCATCATTGTGCAATCAAGCTGGAAGTGACTTAAAAGTACGCTGCCAAGATGTCTCGGTATTTTCAAATTAATGACGTCCAACTGTGCTAATGATGGCCAATTGTCTTAATAATGGCCAAATGTCACTTCTATGATTCCCATGGTTCTTGCGACAAAGTTGCACACCCTACGACCTTAGTATTTCTGTGACAGAGTTAATTTGGTGCAAGAGACTAAGTATCTTCACCCTTATGTTTCTAGTTGTGATGAACTCAAGGTCTGCATCACTTTTCCTTTTACTGTGGCAGACTATCAGTCCGCAACAGGCTTTACTTTCGCAGCTGTGGATTTCCTTCTTTCCTTCTTTTATTTTTGTTCTTTTTATTTTGTTGTTATTTTTCTATTTCTTTTTCTTTTCTTCTCTCTCTCTCTCTCTCTCTCTCTCTCTCTCTCTCTCTCTCTCTCTCTCTTTATTATGCAACCAAGTTGCCACTATCATGATACATCTTCATCCAACTTCCATTTATCAGTCCTTTGACTGGTGTTCCATCTAGCATTTGTAAATGGACCACACCTCCACTAGTGATATGAGTTACAATGTATGGGCCAAGACAATGTGTTTTTAATGTACTAGGATGATTAAAAAATTTGTTGTCATACAGAAGAACAAGTCCTCTCACCTGAAACTATTTAATCTTAATGTGTTGATCATGCCATACCTTTTATCTTTCTGTTACAATGTTTTGATGATACCCTACCACAAAATGTTCTTCTTCCATATGTACAAGTTGCAACAATCTTTCCTTGACAACATCAACATATGTCATATTTTTTATCACAACAATTCTTAGACTTGGTAAAATATACTCCATTGACATGACAACTTCCTATCCATATAGTAAGCGAAATG
Source organism: Pseudotsuga menziesii (assembly GCA_001517045.1). Lineage (NCBI taxonomy): Eukaryota > Viridiplantae > Streptophyta > Pinopsida > Pinales > Pinaceae > Pseudotsuga > Pseudotsuga menziesii. The sequence continues at coordinate 55,402 of LPNX010745168.1, forward strand.
GAGTGTGGCATGCCAATTTTTTACAAGTCATGTGATATGCCCATAATACTGCGAAAATTTAATGATCCCAGTAATCTCTCTGTGCATTACAAATATTTGTCAATGCAGTTTCAAGAATTTTATTAAATGCTTTGACAACACCATTCACCTAAGGCTGAAATGGCGTTGTCTTTCTATGCTGAAATTTGAATTCCTCTGCCATTTATTTTATCAATTGGTTGACAAAGTGCGTACCTTGATCGCTTATTAAAATATTTGGCCATCCAAATATTGTCACGACATTTTCAAACATAAACTTCACAACAGTACAATCATTTACTGTCGTTTCCTTAGCCCATCTTGTGAGGTAGTCGGTCGCAGTGATAATATAGTGAACACCTGTACGCTTCCCTATGAGACTGATAGGGCCCACAAAATCAATGGACCGTTTATCAAATTCCTACAATTTTACTTGAGATATAAGTGGAATTTCATCCCGTCATGATGACTTTCCAGTTATTTGGCATATATCACAGCTATGACAATAATAACGGGCATCCGCATGCATGGTGGGCCACCATAATCGTGCTTGCAAAATATTGCACATCGTAGCTTTTCTAGCGTAATGACCTCTTTCAACACCAACATGAGATTAATTTAATATTAACGATCACCCTTGTTCTAAGATGCAACAATGAAGAATCTCATCAAGACCCATCTTATACAATCGTCCTGTGATTAACTGGAAATCTGCAACTCTCACGATCAATTGTTTCTTGTGCGCAATGGTAAATTCAGCTGGCACATAACCTGTACTAAAAAATTGTATGATATATCGATACTAATATTCAAACATGGTTATCACAAACAATTGTGCATAAGGGAGACTATCATCCAGGTTACCATGTTCTTCGCCACTTTCAATCCTTGAACGATGGTCTAGGCCCAAGTTTAATCGATTGGGTTTAACAATTACTTCAAAATAAAATTTCTAGAAGAGGAGAAGCCATCGACAGATATTCCCCCCAAACACTGGCTTGTTGACCAGGTACTTCAATTCAAAATGGCTTATCTACATTTTAAAATGTCCACCTAATATGTAGTGTCTAAATTTCTGCAGAGCATATGCCATCGCTAACTCTTCTCTTTCTGTTGTGGTATAATTTTTCTCTATTGTAGATAATTTCTGGCTTGTGAAGGCTATAGGATGGTCAATCGACCCTTCACCAGGTTGCATTAGTACCACACCTAGTGCGATAAATGACACGTCTACATGTACATGGAATCCTTTCTTGCAGTCTGGAAATACAAGTATGGGTGCTGTAACCATCTTTTTCTTCAACTTGTCCAGACTCTCTTGACAACTTTCTATCCACTAGAGTGCAATATCTTTTCTTAGTAAATTTTCCATTGGAGTAGTAATCTTCGCATATCATTTGATAAACTTTCAGTAGTATCATGTGTGTCCCAATGTTGCACGGAAGTGTTTATCTATGGTCGGCAGTGGTAGGCTGAGGACGATCACAATTTTAGTAGGATCAACCAACCTTCCATCACGACAGACCACATAGCCCAAAAAAATTCCAAAAGGGGCGCAAAATATGCATTTCTTCAAATTCAATGAAATTTGATACCGACGACAACGTTCTAGCATCATTTTAAGGTGTTAGTTTTTCAACATTTAAGCTAGCATTATGTTAGGATCTTTTCACTGAGAGAATAACAAGCACAACAATAACATAAGCACATCACATGAGAC
>LPNX010745183.1:16491-27974 GCA_001517045.1 Pseudotsuga menziesii
CCTTTCCGTCCATGAATTAAAATATGAAGTATCTTGTTCACACAAAAGGACACTATGGGATAGAGGATCCTGAATTAAAATTCAGTAAGAAAGGCCTGCAAGAGGACTCATGCCAAAGGAATAAAAATTCAAATAGCACAAAAGTGCAAATTGGCATGGGAATGAGGAACAAAAGGATTATACTGCTTACTATCTGTTACAATCCTGTGGTGTCCAAGCTGGAAACTACCTAAGGACAGGCAAAATAAACCTCATATACTTGGCCTCAAAAGAGTTATTCAGACCTAAAACACTGTTGATGTTACCTTCTCCCGAAAGAATGGGCTTCTTCTGAGTAACTTAATGCATAATTTGGGCTGGCTTAGGAACGCAGACATCTAGAAGATTTCGATTTTAGTCAGACAGTCTTGAGCTGGGGAAAGGTTAATTCAGAGATCTGGAGTTCACCAGGTAGTCGCCAATTGTTGCAGCTGCAACAATTTCCCAAAATTCTAAAAAAAATTTGGGACCCTCCTTTGTTTTGGATTAGCCTGTTTCTTCCTTTGATGCAATGTTTTCTCAGAGTGTTTGTATTAATGCTTGGGTTGCTCTACTTGCTACCTTGGAAAGCCTTTGGAAACCTGCTGGCTTCCTGCTGTGGAACGTACTTCAAGCTTGTTGAAATCGGAAGTTGTTTTGCTTAAGTTTTCTGTCGTTGCGGCTCTTTTGAAGTTTTCTCCCCCAATTGCAGAACCTTTCGATTGCCGATCTTTTTATTTACGGCGGGCGCTTGTCTAATTAGAAATTGGACGAGATTTTGATCTTTCATCCCGCCATTGCGGAGGCTTGTGAGCTCTCGCCATCTAATGTGAAATCCTCCCGACGTCTGACGCGTGTAACAAAATCGGAAGCTTTCGCCATCTTCTATTCCGCCGTTGCGGCTGAGTCTGAGCTTTCACCTCTCGATTGGAAATCCGTCCGACGACCGATCGTTCGATTTTTTGCCCGCCAATCGTGCATACCCGGCTTGGTAAACATTGTGCCCGTCCGCCGTTGCAGAGGGAGAATCACTCTCGGCTGCCGATGTGAGAACTCTCCGATACCCGATTCCTTGTCTCCTCGCACATGTGAGAGTTTATATATAGCGGGGACGATGGTTTGGTTTTTTTATTGTTATTTTTGTCGCCACCGAGCATTATCGCGTTGAGCTGTCAGGAGTGAAGGTTCCCGCTGTCGCTATACTAGCTTCCAGGTGGCAGAGGTAGAATTCCAACCATCGTCGACTCACCGCATTCGTCGGGTTACCAGGTAGGCCTTTTCGTCTTTTCCCGTTACACTTAAGTTGTTCATGGCCTTCTCCCGTGGTTTGGATGCTACCGGCGGTTTTCCTCTTTTAGCTAGGTTATAAGCTTATATGAGTGGGCTTGAAATTTTTGACCTTGGGGGGAGGCGTTTTAACCTTTGAGCCATTTTATTTTTTCGCCTATTTAGCTTACCGCCTCGCGCGCGTATGCTCTGGGGGGTTTTGGCGTAGACGGCCGTTACGCCGTCTGCGCCAAACTTTCCTGCACAGTCGTGTTAGGCAGAAGATAGATAGTTTTGAGGATTGCTTTGGGGGGTTTTTGGGTTGACTGTGTTTCCGTGGTGCGTTACCCGGCCTTTACGCCATAGCCGTTTCACCTGCGCGTTTCTGCTCAGCCCCACCGAAGCTTGGTGTTGAACCCGTGGTTTGTCGGAGGGGGTCTACTTTTGAGAGGATTCCGTGGCCACTCTTGAGCCCAGCCTGTGTTGTTTTCGCCACCCTTTCGTGCCCCGTCGCCCAAAGCCCTAGCTGTTTAAAGGAGAGGTATCGCCGTTACCGTGCGTGGGTTGAAAGCAACATGGGTAGTGTTCTTGATGGGAGTACCCTATGCAGAAAAGTTCATACAATCCCCGCGGAGAGAAAAATGTATAGTCAAGTTAATATAACTTTTCCGCCGTAAGCCGCATGAGTCTTCATTAGTCTTGGGTCTGCTGGGTTTTATGGTTAAAGTGTTGATTGGTGCGAGCTTGATGCATTCAATCCTTCTCTATGTTTACTATGCAATAGAATAATAGCTGAATGTTTCACCATGCATATGATTTACATGTTTTGCTTCAATATATTGCTATCTTGGGAAAATGGCATGTCACATAATAACGTAGATTTAGTGCTGGCTCAAGCATAGTTGATAAGTTTAGTATTATACAGCAGTAGTAGATTGTTCATTTTATTGCCTAGAACTGTGTATGATTCATATAGATCAGGTCATAGAATATTGCATCCTAGTTTCAGGGCATTATAGGGCTGTACAATGCATGCATTTGTTGCACTGAACATTATCATACTAGACATAGGATAATAGCACATTGCACAGTATTGCATACTAGTTTGATTATTCATCCCAAAGGGCTTATGTCTTAATTCCATTGACTGGTTACTATCATGATACACTTGAGAAGGAATAAACTGTTACATAATATCTGCAATTCGAATTGCTTAATGTCACAATGTTACACATGGCAGGAGAAACTTACAATGTCCAAAAGGCAGAAGAAGAAGGCCCCTATGGTCCAAGAACAACTAGATGTAGAGGTCATCACAAAGACCGAATACACATATGAAGACACCTAATGTGTTTCGGGGGTGTTGAGCCCAAGTACAAATGTGGTGAGATTTATAGATTGATTTCCCACCGGGAGGTCCCCGACATGGGTCTCGAAGAAGAACCCATTTACGCCAACATAGAAAATTCCGCCATCATGAAGGTGGCTACCAGACCAGAGCTGTTCCCTTGCTCTGAGGTGATTAGATGGATTCTGCCCCATACAAATACAGCCACCATGATCATAGGAAATGTGGAAGGCCAGGGCTATGCTGCATTTAGCCCAGGATATGTGGCGTTGGCCTATCATCTACCAGAACCTCAAATCTTTCTATCTGATGCTTGGCTGGATAACATCAGAATGGACCTAATAGAAACCCTTAAGAGAATGCTCTTGCCGGGAAAGCTATACAGACACTGAGCAACTGGAGAGTATGATACAACAAGCTTGAGGGCTCCTTACAGATTTATAGCCCTGATGCTGAATAGGATCTTCGGGAGAGCCCATGGAAGACTCTTCAAATTTGAATGGATACCCATTATGTTCCACGTAGCAACCCAAGGAATAGTATTCAATTCGGCCAGCCTAGTATCAAGCAGTCTTTCTTCTTGCGTGGCTACTGCCTTGGGAGGAGAATCCAAGAAAAAGTCTGAATTCTATATGAGCTCGATATTGGTAGATTGTATACTATGCAACCATCCGTTCCCTGGTCTCAAGTGTGTCTGGGACAGGGAAAGGATGCTTGTGTATGCCGCCTATATACTATTATGGGCTCAGCAGTACCATAGCCACTACAGGGAGGTCTACGAGCAGTTCATTATGCCACTCTATACACTCATCTTCCGGAAGGGATGTGACTGTATGTCAGAGGAGGTTATGCAGGTAATAGAAGAGCATGCAGACTATTTCCTGACTGAGAATGGCATGTACATCAGAATGTTTGGTGGCACGAAATGCCCCTTACTGCTGCCCAAATATGCAACAGATTATATCATTCATAAAGAGGCAGTCAGGCAGGTTTTCAATGATGGAATAGGGCATTACCTTTTTGAACAAAAGAAGGCTACATATCCTCCTCTGCCATTCAAACTAGGTAGCTATAGATTTGCCAAGGTAAACAAGCTGCTGAGTTCATAGAAGAATTGGGGAAGTTCCATTTTGGTGAGATGCCTTTCCGAAGGAATGATACTCATGGTAGAATGGAAGAGCACTGTAAAGAACATAAAGTGCATTTTGAGTACACTCACCACTTTGACAAGGAAGAATCTGTCTTCCAAAGTGCCCCTAACTTGACAGCTCTGAGAAGGAGGTTTAAGCCTAAGAACCCCACCAAGGGTGGAAAAGGGGCTGAGCAAGCCAGAGCTGAGCAGGCCAGAGCTGAAGAAGAGGCCAGGAGGAGACAGGAAGAGGCCCAGAAGCTAGAACAAGAAGTTGCAGAATGGTTGCAGAAAGGAGAAGAAGAAAAAAGAAAAGCTGCCCAAGAAGCAGCTGAAAAAGCACAAGAGGCAGCCAAGGAAATAGAAGAGGCAGCCAGACAGGCAGCTAAGGAAGCAAAAAGAAAGCTAGATGAAGAGCTCCAAAAGCAGGAGGCTGAAAAAACAGAGCTGCCACAACAATCAATTGCTGAAACATCAACAAGACAGACCCAGGAGGAGGCAAACCCCGAGGTACAAATCCTTCAAGTACCTGCTGCTAGCACCCTGGTGACTCCTACGCTCCAGCTAGAGCCTTTCATCTAGAAAAAGGGTGAAGAGGTCCCCAACTTCAATACTATCTATTATGACAGGGACACCAAAAGAATAATGAGGAGGACAGAAAAGAAATTTGAAGCAAAATACCTATCAGGGAGGATGGTAACAGATACAGCCGTCATGCTAGGGACAGACAAGGATCCTAGGCTCGCGATAAGAGCCGGGGCTGCACTAATCGATGCCTCCGCAGATAACATAAACCAGGTAATGATTGAACTAGAGTCAGTTAAGAAGACCTCTGCTCAACTAAAAGACACACTGAGAAAAGAAAGGGATGAAGGTAATAGACTCAAGAGGAAATATGAGCACATGCAAAGGGAACTAGAATCCTCAAAAGGTGAAGTCTATACCCTTCAAGTGGAGATGCAAGCAAAGGGAACAGCACAGGAGTCCCTAGAAAACGTACAACATGAAGCCCAAAGTCTAAGGGAGGAGAAGGAGCAGTTACTGTCAAAGGTGATAGAGCTGGAAGAGCAGCAGAAGGTCATCTATGAGTCCAATGATTCATACACCCGAGAGCTGAAAGAGCAGCTAGCTTCTCTGACTGCTGATCTGGAAGCGGCTAAGGAACAACAGGTAAATCTGCAGCCTTTCAAGGACCAAATCCTGGCTCAGAAGGCTAAAATACTGCAACTGCAGAACGCTCTGGAAGAAGAAAGGTGCAAAGTCCTTCAGATTGACAGTAGGCTAGAAGAGATCATGGAAACTTCCTCATACTTCGTTGATCGATCTCAGGAGGTTCTTGAGGTCTTGAGTGCCAGAATGGTAAGGCCGAAAGATGATGCCGAGACTCCAGAAGGGCTACCAGCAAAAGACCATCAAGCCCTCAAGAGGGACCACAACCTAGTAGAGTTTGCCATCAGTACTGCAGAAGACTTCAAGATGGCTGTAAAAAGGACGCAGGGAGCATGCTCAGAGTATTTCAGAAGGCTCCTGAATACGTCCAACCGATGTCAAACATAGGATGAGCATAGGCTTGAAGAGTTCCCGGACCATGAGGCCTTTATGGAAATATTACAGAAAAGATATCAAGATGCAGAGGCCAGAACTCAGCAGATTAGAGCCATTGATGACCTAGTACTGAACAATGAGGTAGGCCACGCAGCCGTTAGCATGCAGTTTCTAGAAGATCAGCTTCGGTTGAGCCCAGCAAGGATCGAGGCCATCAATAACCAAGTTGAAAAGTTTGAAATCAACATTCAGTTCCTGGAGCCATGCGCATTTGAAGGCATTGCTGCTGAAGCAACAACGTGGAAGAAGTTCTTAGATGGTCAGGCAGGACCCTCCTCATAAAGGACCGGTCGACTTTGTAATAATTTAATAAATTTTGTAAAAGCTTTTGAAAAGGAGGCGTTGGGAAAACTAAAGGTTGGGAAGCCCAAAGGTCACTTTGGGCAGCCCAACCATTTTTCCTTTTTGTATAAAAGTAGGAAGCGTAGAGAGAAGAGGGACTTTTTCCCCAGTAAGACTGGTGATGACGTATTGTAAGAAGAACTACTTCCTTTTGCAATAAAAAATTACAGTTTGCCTGTTGAAAGAAGATCGGTGGGGTTTCAAATGTTTTGCCATGGATAGTCAGAAGATGAACTATTTTGTTTTTCAGCATTATATCCATGAATCGTGAGATCGTTCTGACTTTACGACCTATGTCTTTGTTGAGATGATTTCTGATTTATTTTATGAAATAACCACCATGAGTAATGTATGCTGATCATAAATAATTAGCTATCTGGTGGTTGAAATATCTCTCATTGTTCATGCCTATAAAAGTAAATGTCAGCTATCTGTAATTGCTTTTATCATGTGTGCACATCCACATTACTCATATATTAATTACAAGTTGGCTCCCCGGGGATAGATAGATAGATAGATAGGTAATTAGTTAGTTAATTGATTTATTTCATGACTGCATATGTGATTTAGGTGTTGGTGAACCTAAGACGAGAGGTAAGATCCTGCGCAACACATTGTGCAGTTCCTGACATCTGTATCACTCTGCATTTAGTTAGGCATTTGCATTTCATTCATTAAGTCAAAAATGCAAAAACTCGGTGAACCGGGCCGCAACCGGTAAACCCTTTGTTTTGTTACCCTGACCTACGGTGGCCGTACCGTAAACCAGACGAATTCCCTATACCAAATAGTCAACGGGCTAGTTGGGAACGTTGATTGGGGAGAATCCCTTTCTGTTGTTGCCTGCGATTTTCTAGGCCTCAACGGAAGGAAGTCGACACCAAAAGCTGTCGATTTTTTATGCAAATACCATTTGTTGATAATAGTTGATCGTCCAAGTTTAAAAGATACCATTGTTTTTTAAGTAGCCACTATCACAATTTAAGAGTCGCCCACGATTTTTTTGGTTTGCTTGTTGACCACCAAGAGTGAGTCGTCACACAGTCCCAGTTGTCGCCAAAATCAAAGGATAGAGATGCCCATGAATTTTGGATCCGTACAGTTCGTACCCAATCGCCACCAAATTCAAAGGACAACGACCCATGATTTTTGGATTTGTATGGTCAAACGTAGCAAGAATTTTCAATAATTATTTTTGTTTTATTTTCAAATTTTTTTATTTTCCAACAAGAATTAGTTTTAGTAGTCGAAGCCAAAGAGATCAAATATGATCAGCGATGGAGATTCCATTAGAGAAATACTCTGGTTTCAACTTTCACACATGGAAAGTGAAGATCCAAATGCAATTAATGAATAAGAATATATAGGCTATTGTCAAATGAACGAAACCAATACCTAAGGATCCAAACAAATTAATAGAATCGAAGAGCAAAGATGATAAAGAAAAAACCATTATTGGCCTTGCCCTCTCAGATTCAGAGCTACATCAAGTAGATCTAAATAAATCTTCCAAAGATATATGGAACAATCTAAACAAATTGTTTGGGGCACAAGCGGTGAATGCAAATATTTCCCTCATTAGAGGAAATTTCAGCTCAAAATGGGCCTCCTAAAAAATATAATAAAATAATATTTATTAATTTTGGAGGAAGAAAATAAAAAAACTACTTTTTTTGTTCGTATTTTCGACATAACTCCTTGTGATTTTACTCAAATTTCTATCGAGAAAGCTCGTTGGATGCGGAATTAAATTCCACATCATCACGGTTTTTGATGTATTTCTTGTTTTTGAGGTAGCGGGGTCCGTCAAATGTATGCCGAGTGGGTACTCGTATTCCGCATCCAACGAGCTCTCCCGATAGAAATTTGAGTAAGATCACAGGGAGATATGTCGAAAATACGAACAAAAAAAGTAGTTTTTTTTTATGATACCTATCCCCAAATTTATATTAAAAAATTGTTTAAGACCTATACGGTATTTCAAATTTAAAGCAATTTCATTGGCTAACACATGATGACATGGAATTTGAATTATGGTTAAAAGGCCCATTTTGAGTTGAAATTTCCTCTAATGAAAATTACACTTGTTCAACCTTAAGATGCAAGTAGAAGTCACCATGTTAAGCTAAGTCAACAATCTAAGATCTATTATCAAACAACTTGCAAAAATCAAGGAAATAGTTGATGCAAAGAATGCCAAGGCTATTATCCTGAATAGTTTGCCACCTAAGTATAGTAGTGCTATCATTACCCTAAGTCAGCTACCTTCACAAAGATTGGACGAAATGATTGCAACATTGCTAGCAGAAGAAAAGAGAACTACTTCAAGTGAAACAGAAGGAGATACTTTACCAAAACTTACATTCTATGCAAGAAAGAATCACTATAGATAAAAAAAAGACAAAGAAGAAATAGAATGTCACTATTGCAAGAAGTTGGGTCATACAGTTTGGAACTATAGACAATAGCCAATGACATTTTTAAGGGAAAGGCCATAGACAACATATAGCTAGTGAAACTATGATTGAAGAACCGCCTAATGCTGACAGTTGTGAAGAAATTGTTGAAGAAAAGGCCTTTTGTGCATTTTAGGAAGACAATGCTTTGAATATAGAAAGGGCGCAGTTAACAGCTCAATATGGATTGTTGCCCAATTAGTTCAGTAGTTGTGGATCTAGGGAATGATCCCTCATTGGTTGAGACATGCATGTGGAATGCGGTCTACTAGTGAGGTTGTGTGACACGCATGTGGATCGATGTCTAGCAATTGAGTTCACGAGATTCATGATTCGTTAGTTTAGGAAAGTGGAATCCATGAACTCGAGAATTCAACTCAAGAACTACACCTTTCTGAGGTTTACAAGGAAGCTTGATGGACATCAACCTGGTTCAAGAACTGTGGACAAAGAAGAAGCTTTTGAAGGATGACTACCTTTGTTTAGTTTTCAGTTTATGTGTTTTCATTCAAGTATATGTATTTGATTTCGGTTTGTTACCTTTCAACAATGTATGCCTTATGGGGGGGTGTTAAGATACAGGTCTACATATGTAATAAAGTCACTTAAGTGACTTTAGGTTAAATATTAGGGTTTATGTCTTAGGGTTAGACATCTTAGGGTTTTGGTCTCTCAAGCTCATTATAAGAGCGAGGACCCTCAATGTATTGTTGTACCATATCATTTCTTCGTAATATTGTTCTATATGTTATTGATATCATGTGTTTGGTAACGCAACCTGCTTTTGGGTTTTGGAATATTAAGCTCTTAAAACACCTCCTGCAATTTTATGTGTAATTACACCTAGTCTATTCTTAAGATATCATTAAAATCATACTACATATTTGATTGTAATTTTCCCAAGTACAAGACATTGGTGCAGAAAACCATCACTAAGTTTACCTTGGTATGTCCAGTGAGGGCCTCCAAGCCACTGAAAAAACAAGAGTGCCTAATATGCATGGTGTCACATTTGAGCTCTGAGATTTGCCAAGTCAAATTCAACTTTTAACTTCCAATCCATCAATTTGAAAATAAATTATCTCTACGTGACATTGCTCTAAATCAATGTTTTAAAACCTAGTCATCTCGAAACCAGAACCGGCTGAGTTGACCAATTCAATCCTCATCAACCTAAAACTAGGACCAAATCGGCCTCAAACCAGCCAATTTTTCATTAACTAGGTCGAGTCAATACAAACACACCCAAGGATACATGCGTGGAGGCTAGACACTAATGTTCTTAAAACAAATTGACCAATCTTGTACCTTTGACAAAGAAGTCAATAATATTGAATGCTAAAGTTAAATTCTTAAAGTAAAAGTGGCATTGCCACTTTTACTTAGATTTTTAACATTGACATTAATTGATTCAGGATGTTTGAGAGTGGTTCCAACCTCATCGAACTTCATATGCAAAATGTAGAAGTTTAGATCCCGTTCAGAATTCAACAGACTTAATGTTTTTCAGAATTTTAGGATTGCAAAATTGCCACCGGATTCTATCATGTATGAGGGTATGACATTGGAATTTAATCAAGCACATCAAACTCTCTTTGTATCTTGATGTTGGTGGTGTTCACGCCTGATTGGTGAGGTTGATTGAACTGCTCTGTCATGACCTTAATAAAAATGTATCCTTCAGTGAAACAAAATCACTTATTAAGCATGGGAAGCTTTTTTTAGCTTGTTTTAACACTTGGCTGGCCATTTGATGAACTTCTTGCCATTTGACAACAGGATGGTGTCCAACACTTCTCTGAGTGATGGTCAAGAATACCAAAAATAAATCTATTTCGAGAGTACCATGTTATTATGCCACTCCAGTGGAGTGGAGTACATTTATGTTTAGTTAATGTCCTCGAAGAGATAATATGATGTTCTTTGTATTTCCGAACTCCAGGATCACTATTCATATCAAATCAATGAGATTTTATTTGAGACCTTATTTCAAGGAAAGTGGCAAATAAATTCTGTGTTTGACATAAGAAAAGAAGAAAACACTTGCTTGGAAAAATTACATCATCTCAACTGTGGAGATTAAAAACATTACATGCATTTAAAGTAGCTTAGATTGACCAATCAAATCCCCAATCCTTAATGAGGACAGTCTTCCCTTAAGAAACCAATCCCAAAATTCTTTTGGAGAAAATTTGTCCATAATCCAGGACGCAGGGGAAAGGCAACAGGTGCAGTTTTACAAATGCCACAAACCAATATCATGGATTATCTAAACCAGTTATTTACTACCATGTTAACTGTTCTGAAAGCGGACAAAGTACCTCAGTACTTCAAGTACTTCAAGGAGGTACAAAAACCAAAAACGATATCAGAATCAAACTCAGGATTAACATAACAATTGCCAGAATTCTTTTCCCTGTAAACTTACACGACTTTTCTACCCAGTCTACAGTGAACCTAAAACATATGAAACTGAAGGTTTGACTGTTCTAGAGAGGAAACCCTGTTTTTGGGTTAAGAAGAGCTTGATCTTCATTTCTAAACAACATAGGACCTTTGCCAGGTCGAGTACAGATGAAGTAATCGGTACCACCTTGAAATGTGGAACTGCTACTTTCACTCTTGAGTTCTGGAGGGGCAGTTAAGGATTCGACATCTTTCATCGAGTTCAAACCGATTTCTCCTAGTATAGAGGTGTCGCCTATTGCATAACTGAAAAGATCAAACAAGTCAGTATAAGCAACCGCAATACCTATGCATGTGTGTGTGAACAGCATTATGATTCTTCCGTTTGGAGGGGTAAACATTGGGTCCAGTTAAATGGCCTAGATAATGAACAAATAGGTGAGTCCAAATGCTGTAAAGAATGAAATCCAAGGGAGAAATAGAACAAGCAACCCATGTGAGAACTGGGAGAAAAGGAAAACCTTGACAATGTTTTGCTGGAGTCTGGAGGAAAATAGAAAAGCAGTCGCTGAAGAAGAAGGCCTGCAACTTTCCTATTAGGTGCATACATTACTGCATTTGGACCAGCATCAAAAGTATATGCAACCTGCAACAAGAAGAAAATCTAATAAGTATTGTGAAATTGAACAATAAAAATACAATTTATCGATTATGATACTACAACTCAATTTACAAAACTCAGGTCCCATGTTGTGTTGAGTGAAATAAATAGAATGACTCCAAATATTTCAGAATACGACAGGCTCTTCATTTAGATTAGATGTTCGATCAGAAAAAGCATTAATGAAAAGTTGAAAATGTATAACATGAGGACTTGCCCTACGAGGCTACCACTGACTTATTAGCATCAGAG
>LPNX010745289.1:0-10114 GCA_001517045.1 Pseudotsuga menziesii
TATATATATATCTGTGTGTGTGTGTGTGTGTATGTATATATATTCCATTTTGGGAATTTGGTGAATAACACCATGTTAACCCTAAGGGTTAAGAGCCATCTTCTAAGTGCCTAGTGATCCTCCTCCTAGGTATTTACCTCTCCAAGTTTAGTGACTTACTCACCCATTGTGTGAACCCAATGGGTTAGTTAACAAACGAACTATGGTAAAATCCTCCTAGAAAAGGTGCCATACCATCACTATAACCAAGGTTAAACATCTACCCAAACTAATCCATCCATGTGTTCATGAAGCATTTCCAAGGGGTTAGGAGACATGGTGCTCTCCTATCAAGGTGAAAACACTTTTCAAGTAACCCCAAAAGCTAACAAACTGGTTATTTGGTTGAGAATCCATCTTAACATTGCAACTGATAAAAGAAGTATTGGAAGCCAAATTAGAACAAAGGTTTACATACATGCCATGTCATGTATGCTCTCAGAATCACACCAAGAACAAATTCCTTGAAATTTATTCTAAATACAAAGACATATGTATAATTTTGAGAATAGATACTAAATTTTATTTCCATACAACACCCGTGTTAGTAAGAGGTGAGGGTTATGTCTATGTACAAAATGTAAAGCATATAAGAGATCCTGGGACCCATGACTAACCGAATACATCTCAACTGACTTGAAATCCTCCAAATATGAAATAAGAATTATAAAATTTCATATTTTTCTTCATATGTGTGGCCATGAATTTGTAGTCCATCATCCTTAAACTTTTCAGGCTCTTTTACTTCACATTTTCCTTAACTGAGGAAAATCTTTGTCTAATGATTGCCACACCACTAATCATAAGAATCATAACAAGATTCTTAAATATTGTTATGATATTCCTTCTAAATTATGAGCATCATGCATGTCTCCCTTTTTACAGGAGGTACATTAACCAATTACATTGGTTCTTCGGGAGCTATCGAGACTAGCAACTTCCTTTCACCATGTGAATGTGAGAATCATAATCTAGGTCCACCATCACAGAGACTTCATGCTCATCTATGTATGAATCTCTTCTTGACACTTAAATGAAAATAAGATAATTTAATTACTTCAAGAGTCTTAACATCTCTCATAATAGGATCAGGGCTTCCATTTCGACTTCTTCCTAATAGATAGGAACCTCTAGATGTGCTACCAAAAGCTTCTTGCTTCACAACATCTCATTCTCTTTCAGGATCATCCATATGAATTGCTCTTCACTCAATACATGTCATTTTTATTATAGGTTGGGACATATAGTTTTTCCCTATAAGACAAATTCAATCAAGTTATTAACAACCTTGCATAATCCAATCATTTCAATAAAATAACAAACAACACATATTGACATGCAAACCATTTTAATCAAAGTTTTAGTATAACCATATCTCATGAATTTTAATCACATGAATACCTCAATGTATTTGCAGTGGTTCATATAGTTATGTACACATTAAATCAATGTTTCAACATAACCCCATTCATATTCCATGTAATGTGTTAACACTCAGTTTGCAACAGTCGATTTATGGGCCTGACAGAGTTCAAGGAGGGTTCTACTCATTTGAACATTAGGTGAACACCCTTCAGGTTATCAGAGGCACATTTTCCATGTTTTAAGATTGTCAGATGATGAAGAGAGGTCAATCTATGGTGGTAGACTCTTCTGGAGGTGAAGGCTTGCGACAGCATGGACGATAGAGATAAGCGTCATAGACCAACGATACGGAATTACAAGGAAGAAGAGTGATGATAGATCGTGGTTTTGGCCCAAGCCACGGGAGAACGGTTAAAGTTTGGCTTCCACAGAGTCCGTTAAAACAGGCAAACAATGAAAGGTTGAGATCAAGGCGAAGCCCAATCAACGGCCCGAAATAGTTTTGTTGAGCAAACATGATCGATGGAAGGAGCTTTCCCAAATCATGAAACAGTTAAAGGACGGAAGCATTTGATGGTGGATATGAGATTAGAAGTAGATCTATGATCCCAACTGATTTCACAAACCAGACTTGTGTGGATAAAAGTAGCGATTTCAAATCACGAAAAGTGGTACCGGCTGCGAATATCAACGGTCATGACAAAGAAGGGAATAGATCTATGGTCGAGGTTCTTTTGTGATCCGAACTAGCACGAACAATGTCATGGCCCCGATTCAAAAAGAGGTGGTAGGACCCACTCAGATCGACAGTTGCATGGAGAGGTCGATCCCGATCGACGGGTAAGAACACACCACGATCTAAAGCTGCCTGTTGTATCAAGAAAGGAGAAATTGGAGGCACAAGTAAAGAGACATGGATGGTGGATGTGAAAGGTTCCCCAAATAGGAGGGTTGAGGAAGCCTCAAGACTACATGTGTCGCATCCATTGCGGAAATGACAGTGGAAGGGTCGTTCATACGCGTAATCTGCCTCCCGACAGATTGGCCAATTCTCCGATGCCATTTGTAGCATGCGTACAGGTGAAATCATCCCTGTGGTAGAGTTGTATTGCATAAAGACAGGTGGCTTCTGTGCAATTTGGTCTATGGAAGTAAGGAAAGTAACAGGAGAATTCACTACTCACACGGGGCAAGGCCAACATGAAGGAGGAGACCATTCTGTTTCCTACATCACAAGAGTGAGGAAGCACGGGAGTGTCTACTTCATGAGCTTTGCAGCATGGATCAACTATACAAGGTGGTGTCCGAAAATACTTCCCGCAACAAACGGTAAGGTACCACAGCCGATGAAGCGACGTGACTAGATCCCCAATAGGTAAAGGATCACTCTGCTCATGCCTTCACACATGTTGATACCAAAAAAACTCGATGACAGAATGTGAGGGAATGCTGACCAGTCATTGCAAAGGTCAGTCTCAAAACCTTATATATATTTCCTTTGAAATGCCGAGGATGAGCTAACATATTTCCAGAGCCCAAGTTTCCATTTCGTCATGAATCCATAGAAGTCCAAAGGGTTCAGCAATGGCGATCTGGTTCGAACAACTTTTCCATCTGGGTGTGCTAATGATTGGTGAGAAAATTTCCACACTCACCCATCACCTTGGTGTTACCTACCAAGGATGACACCAATCATCGGGGCCCAGACGTGAAGAATTTTGAGAGATACACCCGCCTTCAGATACTCGCACCTCCAGCGATGCATTTCCTGGACACTCACTCCCTGTTGGTGTTTTTTTAGGGACCCCTGATACCATCACTTCCCCCAAAGCCTCCACAAAAGGAGACAGTCCCAGACTGCTCTTTGTAGGAGCATTTGTTTGGATGGGAGCATTAGGGGTATAATACCTATACAACCCGGTTTGTGACTCTTCCACATGCCAAGGGCGATGGTGTTGGTGGAGGCATGCGATACCTTATTGCCTATGGGATAGCCCACCTCACCAGGGGTGAGGAGTACAAGAATGAAAAGCCACTGAAAAGGCTTGCCTCGGCTAGGAGCAATGTGGCCCTTCTTCCAGACCCCACGCCCAATAGTGTTACCTAGAGAAGAAGGAGGTGGTGGATGAGGTTGAGCAGGGGAACGTTGCAAACTGACCTACTAGTGTGTGCCCATGCAGAAATACGCATTTGAACATGGCAAAAACACACTCTTTGGACAGAAAAAAGGCATTATGCCGACTCATCAGGACGGTTAAAAGGTCCAAAACCCAGTAGATGGTGACTCACCTAAGAGCAAACGAAAGGGCATCATACTCAGAATCCATAACATTAGCCAAGCACATCAAGCTGTCACTCTGGCATTACCACGCACTACAGCTCCATAATGTTTGCTCATATTTGTAAATCGTGGCAATAGTTCCACTCTCTAGACTTTTAACGCATGATTGTGACTGGAAATAGATTTTAGGTTTATTTCGGAGAGTAATCTTAGCGCTGAAGTAGTATAAATGCACTCTCGATAGGGGGAGAAAGGAGTTAGCTGGTGGGTTGGGAAACCTTCGAGGGATGAGGCTCTCCATTATAAATAAGATCTGATATCCGTGTTATGAATAAAAATGCAGAGGAAGGATTGTTTTTCAAGACAGAGATTCCTGTGTGGTTGCTTCTTTCAATATGTATTTTATTTACATGAAATGTTCATCCCATTTTCATTCCATTTCTTTAATTTATTTCATGTCTAAACTGAGTGTATAACAGTTTGGAATTCATACATGCTATGCTTCGCCTATTATTTCAGACATTCATTAAATTTTCTTCTAAAGTTACGTAGAATTCATCTTGTTGGTGCTCTGCATGATGGGCTATTCCCTCTCATCTACTAATCACCGGCTAAATATCTCCTGATTGCAAGATCGATGGCTACCTTGCCTCTATCTGTAAACCCATGCCATTCTTTTCCTCCTACAAATGTTCCTTACCCGGGCCTTTGACTCCATTACTAATGGTCCCTTACCCTGATAGTCCCACCTGCATCTCACATTAAAGCACTTTGTTCCATTCAGGATTCTGGCCTCCTAACTGCTCTTGATTGAATATCCTACATGAAGTAAACCTGAAAACAAGTGAGAGATCCCTCTCTGACTTTGCAAGGCTGGAGGTGTAGTCTAAAGCGGTTTTGCTGTTGCTCGGGAGAGAGGGCTTTTTTCTCCCAACCTATGGGCACGATACTGGCGCTAACAAACCGACATCGTTACCAGGGATGAGGTTGAAGATCATCCCTAGGAAGAACGACATAGTTTTAGATCTGGTTATCGATGGTGAACAATGATCAGATGTCAATAAGGTTGAGCATTTTTCACTTGGTGACTCCACTCTTGAAGGGTTCAGACTTCAGCAACTCCACTGGTGGTATGACCCAGAAATCAAATGGTCAGAAAAAATGGGTAGGCTCCGTCTGGAAAAATGGACCCCTTGTAAGGCCTGAAAATGCATGGTGAAAGGTTAAGATGCTCGAGTCTACATTTCTTCCAAGAGGCCTTGCCTTGTCTTATAAGTTTGTTCTTATCATTTCCTTGATTTATCAAAACAACCTTCTATGGTTCAATTCGTTCGGAATAGAGCTATGAATATATTCTTGTTTATCCTTCTTTATGAACTGAAAGTGTTGCGTCGTCTTTTACATTTGGTTTTGACCTAGATTTTTCTCCCAGGGCTCACGACGTTAAAGGTCACCCCTGTGAACCTCATGAAACCCCGGTCAATAGCATATCTATTGCGTCTAACCTGGTCCCTCCTAGTTTTCCAAGTCGATACAAACCACTACAATTGCCTCATCTCCTCCATGATTTTCCTATGAAACATTACAAGTATCTCCCCAAATTTGATGGAGAATCCAATGACTTCACTGCTAAGAAACATTTACAATCCTTTGAACATTTCTCTAACCTTTTTGAGATAGAACATGATGATGTCTGCATGAGGGATTTTTCCCAGTCTTTGCAAGGAGATGCTAAAGAATGGTTCAAACACTTGTAGCCTAAGTCCATCAATACTTGGGAAGAGTTTTCTTGCACCTTTTAAAGTTTTGGGGTAGGAGAAGGCCACTGGATCAAATACTTTCATAATTTTATTCCCCGAAGAGACATGAGGGTGAGGCCATATCTAGTTTTAACAGAAGATTTGTGAGCTTTTATTATAACATGCCTAAGGAAGTCCAACCTCTTGAGAACGCTGCTAAGATATATTATGCAGCCACCTTTCCTCCTGAGCTGTCCTTGCTTCTTTTGGAAAGAAAATCAACCACTATGCAGCATATGTTTACTGATTGTTTGGAGGTTGAGGAAAACCTTAAGATATCCAAAATTTTATCAGGTTAGGACAGCGGTGGTGAAATAAAAGATACATTAAAATTGGTTGGACCCTACAAGCAAAATGGGAAAGTCCCTGTTCAGCTAAAGCTTTCCCTTGGTATACAGAAAGATGATTAGCCCGATATAGGAGCATATGGTTTTGCAGGCCTGTTTTCTGAAGATTGCAATATGCTCATCCCTGAATCCATAAAAGATGATTTTAAGAAGGATTTCAGTGTGCCTGTGTATGATGAATATGAGGAAGAGTACCTATGGGCTATACCTGAAAAGCTGGCTATAGAACCAAGGCCTGCTGATGGAGAAAATCAAGCTGCAATGCGAAGTCAGAAGGTTAAAGAAGAAAAAGGTGATAAAGGTGCTGGAGGTGATAGCCTACCCTTGTGTTATTCCTCTTTTGAATTAATACGACACATGATTAAAGCCTCTAAGCAAAAATAGAAGGAAGGGGAGATGGTGTAGTCCAGAAACCTGTATGAAAGAGAAGATGATAAAAAGAAACAGTCATGCAATCCCTCTCCGACTACTGATACATCGGGAATTTGTGATGAGTTGTTGGGTCACGAAGAAGGATGAAGCAACCCTCAAATAAATACATTTTTTAATGTTCTACCTTCAGGAATATCACCCCACAAAGGAGGAATATCCCTACTCGTTTCCGTTGGAGAAAAGGAGGACCTCCCTCATGAGGCACATGAAGAAAGTGAAGCTCTTATTGCAGAAATTTTGAGCAAAAAGATGGATGTTTCATTGAAGAAAGATTCTATGGGCCCTCTTCTGCAATCTTCCAAGTATCAGCCTAACAAATCACCCGAGGAAGGGAGTTCCAGACAGCTTTTCCATGAGCAGAAGACAAAATATGCTGGAGGTTGCTGTGTTTTCTATGACCCCATAGCAGATTACATGGAAGGGCTGGGTAAGGATGATGACTAGTCACATCTCTGCTTTAAAGACTAGTCTATTTGTCATTTCCCTTTCCCATGATCTATTTCATTTCTATCCATCAAGCATGAAAAGAGAACAAAACTACTAGGAAAATTGCTTGATTGGCTTCATTGGAAGTCCAATTTCACTTAATCGGACTTATGTACTAAATTAGGTAGAGTAGGTAGGAACAAATAAGCTCAGCAATCATCGAGCATTTCCTTCATTGCTATTTTAGGTTGCTTTCATTTTCAGTTGTAAGCATGGGTTCGCAGTCAAGAACATGGTTTGCAAGAGTGACATAAAGTTACTGAAGTAGTAGCTCAGAGAAGAATGGAGGCTTTGAATAAAAGATTGGGGACAACTCAGTGGATCTAGCACTTGGTCTATGGAGGTTCTTTGCTACCTCGCTAGGAGGATAGCATCCCTCATGGGGCCAACTGTTAACACTTCATTTGCAACAGCCGATTTATGGGCCTGACGAAGTTCAAGGAGGGTTCTATCGATTTGAACATTAGGTGAACACCCTTCAAGTTATCAGAGGCACATTTTCCATGTTTCAAGACTGTTTGATGATGAAGAGAGGTCAATCTATGGTGGTAGACTCTTCCAAAGGTGAAGGCTTGCGGCAGCATGGATGATAGAGATAAGCATCATAGACCAACGATCTAGAATTACAAGGAAGAAGAGCGATGATAGATTGTGGTTTTGGACCAAGACACGGGAGAAAGATCGAAGTTTGGCTTTCGTAGAGTCCGTTAAAATGGGAAAACAATGAAAGGCCGAGATTAAGGTGAAGCCCAATCAACGACTTGAAATAGTTTCATTGAGCAAACATGCTCGATGGAAGGAGCTTTCCCAAATCGCGAAACAGTTAAAGGTTGGAAGAATCTGATGGAGGAGACGAGATCAGAAGCAGATCTATGGTCCCAGGTGATTTTGCAAACCAGACTTGTGCAAATAAAAGTCATGATTTCAAATCGTGAAAAGTGGTACTGGCTACGAATATCAAGGGTCACGACAAAGAAGGGAATAGATCTACGGTCGAGGTCCTTTTCATGATCTGATTCAGCATGAACAACATCATGGTATTGATTCACAAAGAGGTGGTAGGACCCACTTGGATCGACAGTTGCATGGAGAGATCAATCCTGATCGAAGGGTAAGAATACGCCACGATCTAAAGCTGCCCATTGTATCAAGAAAGGAGAAATTGGCGGCAGAAGTAAAGGGATGTGGATGGTGGATGTGAAAGGTTCCCCCAAATTGGAGGGCCGAGGAGGCCTCAAGGTTGTAGGTGTCACATCCATTGCGAAAATGACAGTGGAAGGGTCATTCATTGTTGAAATATTGTAACTTCGAAGAATATTCTTTATGTATCTTTTGTGGTCCCTGATGGTCCAACCGGGAGAACCATTTGTATTTCATTGTACCCCGATGCTCCTAATTAGAAGAACTAATAAGAGTCATGAGGTAGTCCCCACAAATTGTAAAGGTGGGTCATCAGCACCCCAGTGTGGTTACTTGAGCCTACATGTGTAACTCGAGCCTACATGAGTTAACTTAAGTCGACATGTTAATTGAGTAAACTTTAAGTGAACGAATGAATATAAATAGAGGTTTAGTGCTCCTCACTTGACACACACACACTCACTTGGAATAGCGCACTTGTGGAGGAGAGAAGTTGTTGGAGAAGGAGGAGAATCAGGTTTTTGATCTCCTTGTTGGTTTTACCTTTTTACCTTTTTGGGGCATCTATATTGAGGAAGCTTTTGCTGGGTTTTTCCCTTTAGGGTTTTCCCAGGATAAATCTGTGTTGTTCTTGTGATGCTGTTTCTTTCAGTGATCCTGTTTTATATGCTTTTATTATGAAAACTGAAATGATATACTGATGTCTTAGTTAAGCATATGAAAATTTAACATGGTATCAGAGCTAACCTGAATAGGGAAGATTTCACAAGTTACAGAAGCTAGGTATTCTTATTTTTTGGTTCTCTCTCCACAATCAATCAGCAAAAGAAGGCTAGGCTGACTCTCCTTTGAAGGGTGCATCGTTCTGTCGAAGCGGAATTCAATTCCGAGCATTTTCAATTTTCAATGTGGAAATTAGGGCTTTCTATAGAAGAGGAATTTCTTAGTGAGACCAGCATAGGATTTTTCTCCTCATCAAAACCAAATTTTAGAGACCTGGATCAATATTTTTGGTTGGGTGAATCTCCGGGAAAGTCAAACCCTAGTTTGACCCCGAGCTAGAAAAACCCTAAATACTAAAACTGCTACGTTTTGGCACATTCGCTATATTCTGAGATTGGCAAAGGATCAGGAGCTTAAAATTGTAGGGGCCAAAGATAAAATCCTGATGAACACTTTGTCCAAAATTCATCCTCAGATTCGCTGTATTTCAGGAGATATGTTCTCTCCAAGTTAGGGTTCTAGCCTCTTCCAGAATTCATCCCTAAACAGGACACCTGGGGAGAATTGCAATATCTTGGGCTACAAAGGTCCAAATGGAATTCCTGAAGATGTTAAAGAAAGGACACGGACATGGACTATAATTTCGGTGTTCCAAATATCAGTCTCCGAAGATGAACCAGTGACACGTGGCATGCCATACAACTTCGCTGTTTTGAACAGTCCTATAACAGGTCACCTTGGGAAAAGGATCATAAATCCCAAATGGTGAAACAAATTCTAATGAAACCTACGGTGGTGTATCAGGGACATGCAAGGTTACCTCAGTACAAAATTTCAGACATAGAGGAGCATAAATCTTGGAGATATCACAGAAACAATAACAGGCATTTCTGCAGAAGAAATTGGAAAATTAGGGCGTCCTGTTCCGGGAGCTTCCCTCCACTGTTTTCAGAAATGGAGTACATTGGACAGCTCCATTTGAAGAGATCTATTTGTCTATCCAATCAGATCTAAAATATTCCAAGTTTTAAAAATTAGGGTTTCTGTGACAAACCTTAGATCAGCCAACTCCAGAACTAGGACGGACACCTCAAATCGGTAAGATCTAATCCTTTGCTATGTTCATTTGAGGTTCTCATTTCAAAGTGATCTATCACATCAGCTTGATGATAAGCTTGGTGAAGTTGACAACTTCCAAGCCTATAAGTATATGATCTCTCTAAAGAAAATGGATTGGACACCTTCATGAGCATAGAGGTTCCAGTTTCAGAGGGAGATGAGGCTAGAAGCCTTTCACAAGAAGAACTTGGTCAAAGCCCAGAAGATTATTGATGATTCAGTCTCGAATCAACTTGTTCTACAAGTGTCTTCCATAAAGACATCAATGAGGTTTGATTCCTACCAAGCTATTTGAAGGGAAGAACATAGATCGAAATATGACCTTAAGAAACCAGCTGAAGAAGAAGTGAAGAATGCAGAAGTGGTGATGGTCACCTTGAATG
>LPNX010745289.1:11154-40439 GCA_001517045.1 Pseudotsuga menziesii
TGCGGATGACTTATTCTTGACAGGGAATGGGAAACCGATCATGGAAAGCAAGAAGAAACTAGCAGAAGAATTTGAGATGAAATACCTTGGGTTAATGCATTATTTCCTAGGTCTGGAAGTATGGCAAAGTTCAGAAGGAATCTTTCTCAACCAGGGAAATTATGTGGTAGAGATATTGAAGAGATTCAATATGTTGGAATGCAAAGTCATGGACACACCCATGGACTCCAACCTAAAGATGTTAGCTGATGACTCATTAGAGTTAGTGGATGTGACTCACTATAGACAGATCATTGGGTCATTGATGTACTTAACAAATACCGGACTAGACATTTGTTTTGCTATGAACACCTTAAGTCAATATCTTGTTCAACCAAGACGGGTTCACCTAGTAGCTGCAAAACATGTGATGAGATATCTGAAAGGGACTATAGACTTTGGTCTATACTATGATGGTAGCCATGAGTATAGATTGTATGGCTACGCAGTTGCAGATTGGGCTGGAAGTATCTCAGACAGGAAAAGCACATCAAGTATATGCTTTTGGTTTGCTATGAGTTCATGGTTTAGCAGGAAACAGTCCAGTGTTTCTCTTAGCACGGTTAAAGCAGAATACATAACAGATTGCTCTACTAAGTTGTGAAGCCATATGGCTTCAGAAGCTGATATCAGGTCTCCTTGACTTGAAGATGGACACTACAATGATTCTATATGATAACCATAGTTGTGATGACAAAGGACCCTGTGTTTCGACGTAACACATAGAAATCCGGTATTTCTACATACAAGATAAGATGCAGATGATGATACTGTAGATGCAGATGATGGTGATTCAATATTTCTATACTGAATATATAGATGATGATGATTTCAGTATTCCCATACTGAAGATATAGATGATATTTCAGTATTTATATACTGTAGATACAGATGATGGTGATTCCGTATTTCTATACTGAATATATAGATGATGATGCTTTCAGTATTCACATACTGGAGATACAGATGGTGATAGATCAGTATTCAGATACTGAAGATGTAGATGATGATGGTTTGGATGATGATGTACTGACAAAGCCTCTGCCTCGAGTAGAGTTCGAACATTTTCGAGACAAGCTTGGTGTTGTTCGGAAAGACCTTCCTCGAAAGGGGGAGTAGTGATGTTGCAGTGGGATTGTATCATCCCTGGGCATTTTCCCTAAAGTGATCCAGAGACCTTGGTCCTCGAGAATGAAGAGGGATTGTATCATCCTGGGACATCTGTCCATAATAGATCCGGCGACCTCGGTCATCGAGAACGTGATGGGATTGTATCATCCTTGGGAACCTTCCCTAAAGTGATTCGGAGACCTCGGCCTTCGAGAATGAAGAGGGATTGCATCATCCTTAGACATAGTCCTAAAGTGATAGGGAGTGATTATCCCGTAATTGTATCCGGTGACTTCGGTCGTCGAGAATGTGGTAGGATTGCATCATCCTTGGACTCCAGTCCTAAAGTGATAGGGAGTGATTATCCTGTAATTGTATCCGGTGACTTCGGTCGGCGAGAATGTGGTAGGGTTGCATCATCCTTGGACTCAAGTCCTAAAGTGATAGGGAGTGATTATCCCGTAATTGTATCCGGTGACTTCGGTCGTCGAGAATGTGGTAGGATTGCATCATCCTTGGACTCAAGTCCTAAAGCGACAGGGAGTGATTATCCCGTAATTGTATTGGGTGACTTCGGTCGTCGAGAATGTGGTAGGATTGCATCGTCCTTGGACTTAGTCCTAAAGTGATAGGGACTGATTCTCCCGTAATCAATCCGGTAACTTCGGTTGTCGAGAATGTGGTGGGATTGTATCATCCCTGGACTTTAAGTCCAAAAGTGATCCAAAGACTTTTTGTCTTTGAGTTGTGGATTGCAGGTTGTTGCTGCTGCTGATGATGACATACGGATCGAAATATCAGAGTATGATGATGATGACGTACTGATCTAAAAGATCAGAGTATGATGATGACGCACTATGACTATGATGTTTCTAATCAAAAGATCAGAGTATGTTGATGATGTTTCTGATTGAAAGATCAGAGTATGATGATGATGTTTCTATGTTGATGATGTTTCTGATCGAAAGATCAGAATGTGATGATGATTATGATCGACAGATCAGAATATGATGATGATGATGTTGCTACTGATCGAGAGGTCAAAGTACTGAAGATGTTGCTGCTGATCGAAAGGTCAAGGTGTTGAAGATGTTGTTGTTGATCGAAAAGTCAAAATGCTGAAGATGTTGCTGATCAAAAGGACAAAATGCTGAAGATATTGTTGCTGATCGAAAAAAAAATCGAAGTGCTGAAGATGTTGCTGATCGAAAGTTCAAAATGCTGATGATGATGTTGCTGATCGAACAGTCAAAGTGCTGAAGATGTTGTTGATTGAAAGGTCAAAATGATGAAGATGTTGTTGCTGATTGAACAGTCAAAGTGCTGAAGATGTTGCTGATCAAAAGGTCCAAGTGCTGAAGATGTCATTGCTAATTGAAAGATCAAAATGCTAAAGATATTGCTGATCAAAGACTGAAGATATTGTTGATGATGAAGACTGAATATTGAAGATGAAGACTACATGATGTTGAAAAGCTTCCAATGATTTATAGATGTGTTACCCCGCTGATGTTGATGATGTCCCCCATCTCTTCTCTTGTTGTTGTTGATGTAGAATACCCTTCTCATTAAGGGGGAGTGTTGAAATATTGTAACTTCGAAGAATATTCTTTATGTATCTTTTGTGGTCCCCGATAGTCCAACCGAGAGAACCATTTGTATTTCATTGTACCCCGATGCTCCTAATCGGAAGAACTAATAAGAGTCATGAGGTAGTCCCCTCAAATTGTAAAGGTGGGTCATCAGCACCCCAGTGTGGTTACTTGAGCCTACATGTGTAACTCGAGCCTACATGAGTTAACTTAAGCCGACATGTTAATTGAGTAAACTTTAAGTGAACAGATGAATATAAATAGAGGTGTAGTGCTCCTCACTTGACACACACACACTCACTTGGAATAACGCCCTTGTGGAGGAGAGGAGTTGTTGGAGAAGGAGGAGAATCAGGTTTTTGATCTCCTTGTTGGTTTTAACTTTTTCCCTTTTTGGGGCATCTATATTGAGGAAGCTTTTGCTGGGTTTTTCCCTTTAGGGTTTTCCCAAGATAAATCTGTGTTGTTCTTGTGATGCTGTTTCTTTCAGTGATCCTATTTTATATGCTTTTATTATGAAAAATGAAATGATATACTGATGTCTTAGTTAAGCATATGAAAATTTAATATTCATAAGTGTAATCCGCCTCCCGACAGATTGGCCGATTCCCCGACGCCATTTTTAGCATGGGTATAGGTGAAATCATCCTTGTGGTAGAGTCGTAATGCATAAATATAGGTGGCTTCTATGAGACTTGGCCTGTGGAAGTAAGGAAAGTAACCAGCGAATCCGCTACTCACATGGGGAAAGGCCAACATGAAGGAGGAGATCATTCTGTTTCCTACATCACAAGAGTGAGGAAGCATGGGAGCATCCACTTCTTGAGCTTTGCAGCATGGATCAACTGTACAAGGTGGCATCTGAAAATACTTCCCGCAACAAACAATAAGGTGCCACAGCCGATGAAGCGATGTGACTAGATCCCCAGCAGGTAAAGGATCACTCTGCTCGCACCCTCACACATGCTGATACCAAAAACACTCAATGACAGAATGTGCAGGAATGCTAACCAGTCATTGCAAAGGTCAGTCTCGAAACCTTATATATATTTCCTTTGAAACGCCGAGGATGAGCTAACATATTTCCAGAGCCCAGGTTTTCGTTTCGTCGTGAGTCCATAGAAGTCCTAAGGGTTCAGGGATGGCGATCTAGTTCAAAAATATTGTCCATTTGGGTGTGCTGATGATTGGTGAGAAAATTTCCACACTCACCCATCACCTTGGTGTTCCCTGCCAAGGATGACACTAGTCATCGGGGCCCAGACGTGAAGAATTTTGAGAGATACACTCGCCTTCAGATACCCACACCTTCAGCAATGCATTGCCTAGACACTTGCTCCCCGTTGGTGTTTTTTCAGGGACCCTTGGTACCATCACTGCCCCCAAAGCCTCCATAGAAGGAGACGGTCTCAGACTGCTCTCTGTAGGAGCATTTGTTCGGATGGGAGCATCAGGGGTCTAATACCTGCACAACCCGGTTTGTGAATTGCACTTACCAAGGGTGATGGGGCTGGTGGAGGCATGCGACACCTTATTTCCCATGGGATAGCCCACCTCACTGGGGGTGAGGAGTATAAGAATGACAAGCCACTGAAAAGGCTTGTCTCAGCTAGGAGCAATGCGACCCTTCTTCAAGACCCCATGCCCAATAGTGTTACTCGGAGAAGAAGGAGGATGAGGTTGAGCAGGGGAAAGTTGTAAACTTCCCTACCAATGTGTGCCCATGCAGAAAGCCGCATTTGAACATGGAGAAAACACACTCTTCAGATGGAAAAAAGGCATTATGTTGACTCATCATGCCAGCTAAAAGGTCCAAAATCTAGTAGATGGTGACTCACCTAAGAGAAAATGGAAGGGCGTCATACTCAAAATCCATAACATTAGATGAGCACGTCAAGCTGTCACTCGAGCATTACCACATGCTACGACTCCATAATGTTTGCTCATATTTGTAAATCATGGCAATAGTTCCACTCTCTAGACTGTTAACACATGAGTGTGACTGGAAACAGTTTTTAGGTTTGTTTCAGAGAGTAATCTCAACGTTGAAGTAGTATAAATGCACTCCCGATAGGGGGAGAAAGGAGTTAGCTGGTGGGTTGGGAAACCTTTGAGGGCTGAGGCTCTCCGTTGTAAATAAGATCTGATATCTTTGTTATGAATAAAATTGTAGAGGAACGATTATTTTTCAAGACAGAGATTCCTGTGTCGTTGCTTCTTTCAATATGTATTTTCTTTACGTGAAATGTTCATCCTATTTTCATTCCAATTTGTTAATTTGTTTCATGTCTGAACTGAGTGTATAACAGTTTGGAATTCATACATGCTATGCTCTGCATGTTGTTTCAGGCATTCATTAAATTTTCTTCTAAAGCTACATAGAATTCATCTTGTTGGTGCTCTGCGTGATGGGCTGTTCCCTCTCATCTACTGATCACCCTATAAATATCTCCTGATTGCAAGATTGACGACTACCTTGCCTCTGTCTATAAACCCACGCCATTATTTCCCTCCTGCAAATGTTCCTTACCCGGGCCTTCGACTCCATTACCAATGGTCCCTTACCCTGATAGTCCCACCTGCATATCACATTAATGGACTTTGTTCCACTCAAGAGTCTGGCCTCCTGACCGCTCTTGATCGAATATCCTATGTGAAGTAAACCTGAAAACAAGCAAGAGATACCTCTCTAACTGCGCAGGACTGGACGCGCAGTCTAAAGTGGTCTCGCTGTTGCCTGGGAGAGCCCTTTTTTCACCCAACCTATGGGCACGATCTCGGTGCTAACATAATGTTTTGCTGTTCTATATCAGTATTATATTTAGATCTCATGGAGATTTATGCAAACCCTTATTCTTCTTAACATGGTTTTTCCTATTTACCAATAAAATAGAAAGATTGTTGTTGATCCTAGATTTGTTATGATTTTTGGCAGTTAAATTATTCATTTAGACACATATTTTATTATCTTTTGCATATTTTATGTTACGTAGATCATTATTCAACCTCAGGTATGAGTGTATTTAAGGTTTATATGAAATATTTTATTATTATTATTTTTTATGGTTTTATTAATTAAAAATGACATTATTAAAGTGCATTTGATATAACTGATTTATATTATTGTTTGCAGATTTTATAATCCTTTTGGGCTAAATTAATAAATAGAACGCATTCAGCCTGCCTTTCACACAGCATGTCCATCTCATCATCCAGCCTGTTGTGTGAAAATTGCTGGTGGTTTGCCAGATGTTGAGACGTGTTGCTGTAGATTGCAGTCCTGAAGAGCGACAGCAGACATACACTCCATTCGACCTAGATTGACACTGAATGTATCCAGCTCACGGCCCAGCCTTCTGTTCATCTCTCCGTCTAGATCGCCCATCAGACTGTGCGCTACTGAGAATTAATTCCAGGCATTTAAAACGTGAAGCAACTGCAAACGAACTGTTATCCACGCGTCTAGGTGATGAACCTGTGTTCTAGATGTTTTCAAGCATGCATTCTCCTTTGCTCACCACCACATCAACCATCCACATGTTGGATTGATGCATTCAACCCACGCTCTAGAATATTTTCCACTACGCTCTCCTTTGTTCACCACCGGTCACCTGCTGCGCTCAGGAAGGAACTTGTGCTCCACCTCTGCAGATCGTTCACATTGAAGAGAAGCCCGCGCGCAACATCTGAAGACTGTTTGCACTAAAGATGGGAGATGCTTGCGATTTGGCCTGTGATCAGTTTAATGCCTTTAAGATCGACTAAATTTAGAGAGCAGTCGACAACTAAAGGGTCAAATTGCTCATCTCTGTAAATTATTATATATAGAAGCCACTGTGAGAGAGCTCAATTAGCGAGAAGAGTTCGGTTAGTCAAGAAGAATCAGTTCATGTTTTGATCTATTCTCAAGCATTGTATTTCTGTTCCACCATCTGAATAAAAGGCTGTATGCATTGCTGTTGAAGATCGCGTTTGAGTAGAAGTTAGGCGGGTATCACCCCTGATTGCTGAGAGGGTCCCTCATCAACCAGAGGTTCCTTTTCTTATTTATTTCTTTTATTTTTCCTGTTGTTGCTAGTTTAATTCACAGTTTGTTTTATTTCTGTAATGCAATTTGATTTCTGAATTAGATAATTAGATTGCACGCATAGTTTGTTTCTAGTCTTGCTTTCAGTCATTTCATTTTCAGTCTATTGTTCAGTTTATTTGCAAGTTAGATAAAATAGATTGTTGTTTATCAAGTTAAGTAAATTTAATTCTGTCTATTTCATTTATGTTTTAATTATCAGTTTATGCAATTTACATTTCAGTTTATTAATATGCAATGGTTTCTTTATGCTTCTGTTTATGAATTTGCTTAAGTTTATTTTACTATTAGATTTGTTTCCTAAGTAGGTTTGTTTATTTACTTATGCATTAGGATTAAATCTGCATGGTTTCAGCTGAAGATTAGTTCATTTATGTTAGTTTTACCATTTTAACTGTGCAGCCTGTCATTTAGACAACCTGTTTAGTCTGTTATTTAGCCACCCCTTTCAGACCCACAGTTTAGTCTGTCATTCAGCCCTTAGTTCTATTTTTAGTGTTTTTATGTATTTTAAGATTGGTTTTAGTTTTGTTTTGTTAATGTTTGAATTATGTTTTGAGTGTAATAGTTAGATTATAGTTTTGTTTAACATTAAAGTTAAAATCTAATTGTTTTAGGTTATTTATTAAAGTTTTATTACTTTCCTTATTTCTTTTTACTTTGAATGTGTGTTAAGTTGTTTTTGTTTCTTGAATGTTATTGCTGATTTTGTTTTAATATTGTATTATTTCGTATTTATGCTTTTTTTAGATTTATTTATTTGTTTGTATGTGAGATTTAGTGTTATATGTGTTTTCCTTAGTATGTTTCTAGGTTGTCTCTTTTATGTTTTGTTATTGTTGAAAGAACTTGTAGGATAGAACCTAAAGATATTTCTTTTATTAAGTTTCCTACTTGCTTCTTTTATTATGTTTTCTAGTTGCTTATAAGTTAAGTTTTACTTGTACCCTAGTTTCCCGTTTGAATAGTTAATTGTTAATTGTATTTCAGTTTAAATTTTATTATCAATTATTTAGTTTATTATTCTGTCTCAGTTTAATTACTTTAATAAGTGCATTTTTAGGAGTTTGACTCGTTTTTTCATTTTGAAATATCTTTCGATCTTTTGTTTGTTAAAATATTTACACGACACCCTCTACTTTCGCATATATTTTGTGTCAAATCTAAGCTTACCAACCCCGGTTGATAATTAAAGAATAGGTGGATTATTTTAGACATTATAACACCCAACACTTTTGGCGCAATTGCCAGGGAGTTGTTCTGTAAGGTAGAGTAGAATTCTTTATGAAGTTTAGTAATAGGTTGGTAGCGGCAGAGCGGTAATATGAGAGGTAAGAACCTGCATATCTATTATAACAGGCGCCCCCAAATCTAGTAACAGTAGTGTTAACCCAAAAATCCCCCACATAGCTCTCAATGGCATACACCACCCAAGGACACCATCTCACAACACTCATTTCACTCCATAAGACCTTCCATTTGACCCCCACACCTCCAAAAGAGCCCAAGGATGAATAAAAGGGCTAAAAACCCCAAAAAGGAGCCCAAAATAGCCCCCCTAGGAGCTAAAGCCCTGAAAAAGGGGCTAAAACTCTAAAAGGGGCTAAATTCCCAAAAAAGGGGCTAAAGCCCTAACCAAGGGCTTAAAACCCTAAAACCCCTTGGAAAAGATATAAAAGGAGGGTGGGGGGTCACTCTCAAGACACTTTTCCCTTGCCTATTGTTATGCTGCTCGTGGATGCTTTGAGACCTTTGCCTCTCAAACCACCCACATTCCCTCTCCTCCACATCCATTCCCATTTGAGCCATTTCTCCCCCAACCAAGAGAGAGAGGATTCTAGGAGCTAGGGCATGGTGGCCCATTACCCACTAAGAGAAGGTATATTTGTGTTTTTTGTGTTTGCTTCTTAGCTATTTAGATTGCTTTGACTTCTAACCATTGTTTCTTGCAAGTTTTGTTTAACATTGTTTGCAGGTTTCTCCATTGTAGCTTAGCTTTGTTTTGCAGGTATTGGAGGTGGAGCCCTAATCGACTATGTGCAGAGGGGTTCAACTATGCTCCATTTGCTTACTCTTCTTGCTTAGATTAGCTTAGTGTTAGTTTACTAATCTATTCCTTGTATTTTTAGTTTCGTTTTTGTACATTCATCCATAGTAGGAACCTACCCTTGTGCCCTATAGGAATAAGGGAGCCATTCCTGCCCCTATAGCAGGGAGAAATCCTTGCTATAGAATTGGCAACCATACCAGGTCGATCCTATAGGATCCCTGGGCCAAAATTTCATTTTTTCAAGTTTTTTTAAGTTTACCTTAGTTTTCAAAAAATTTCTTGTTAAATATGTCTTAAATCCTGTTTATTTCATCTTTTAGTTACTGTCAAAGCCTCTGCTAGGAAAAACTAAGTCAGATTGACCCCAGTACCAGTTACTGTCAACCAGATCTGACTCTGTCTCACCAAAAAACCCCATTCTGGAGCAGGGCGCTCTTATCGGGGTAAAAGGTGAGACTGGGGCGCTCTTAATGAGCAAACATGAGTGCCCAAGGCACACTTAATCCCTCGATAAGTGCAACTTCAGCCCAGAAACTCAGGTTGCGGCTGTTTTTGCATTCTGTGCAACCCCCTCACTCATTTCTGAAAAAATCTCGCAGCCCCCTCACTAGATTTGGTCAGAAATGCATGGCCTATCAAAAAAAACTTTAATTTAAGATTAATAAACAGTAATTTTCAGTTTTAGAGGACTGTTAGTGTGGCCCAGCCACCTCTATCCACCATTGCAAGCCATTTTTAGTTTCTGCTTTTAGTTTCTGTATTTTATTTAATGAATAATGTGTGAATGTTAACTAAACCATGATGGCTTAATAAAATGAACATAGTCTAACTACAATTAAATTAAAATCAACCATCTTGCTTCCCCTTCCTCCTCTACCCAGTCATCACCCTCCCGGGTATTCTGGGATACGACAAAGGGCAAGCTCGTATAGATCTAGGCACTCCATGATATTGTTCCAAAACCATTAAAACCGGGTGACCTAGAAGGTAGAGGGGGTAGAGAAGGAGGGCTTCTCACGACATTAAGCGTCCTCCCTATTGACCATCCTAGCATTCGGGAGGTGACCTGAGGATCTATGGATGGGCTTAGTCCCATTGTGTTGAGATCCCAACACCTTCTCTTGGTTGAAGAGGAATATCACTGTGAGGTAGACATCTAGTCACCATCTAGTTAGGCCACCAAATGTTTAGTGTTAATCACTATACTTGTTTACAATTTCTGTTTATTTATGCTTGCATACACAACCACTGTACATGAAATCTACCATGATGAATTCATAAACCATATTGCAGCAACCAAGTACCAAAAAAAACAAGCAAACAACCACACCATACCAGCTAATTAACCCAACTCAGTTCATGACGCTGAGTAAGCCTTAAAATTTACTAATTTACACTAAGCAAACAACTCTGCAGTCTTTAAGGACATAAGTCCTTGACTGCTTCAACTGTGGGAAGTACTTGGGCTTTTCCCAGAAACTCATTGTGAGGAGTACCATAGGAACCCCAAAGTAGCTGGCCGCTGAGAGGAATTGCCAAGCGAAATGAGTAATGAACCCTTCTGATTGAGTAGAAACACATGTGAGGAATAAGCCAAGCACTGTCTTCTGGCAGTCTTGGTGGCCGAGTGACCACTTGTAGCCAATAGGAAGCCACTGAAACCAGGGTCCAAATTTCACTCCCACCAAGTTTCAGACATAAATCCAACATAATTGATCCTCCACGTTCTTCCTCACGCCTAAGAGGTGAACCACCATCATTTAGAACACTCAGTCGGCACTGTTGTAGCCATTCTCAATGATCTCCAACACCATTAGAGGGCCACACAGCCTTTGATTCTAATTCAGACCCATATCAGTATGAACCAAACCTCCACACCGCACCATCTAGCCCCATGGCTAATACAAATATGGATCCATTTTCTGGCCTAGCCTTAGCAAGTGGACCCATGTCCACATCACAACCTATTACCCACAACCTGGCAAGTGGCCCAAGCATAGTCATGCAGACTGTCATTAGCTAGCTGCCACCACCTATAGTGACCAGCCAAGCTGGCACACTTGCAACACATGGAGGCAGTGGCCCCTCCACACACAGTGCCCCTCCTGCCACATAGGGGGGTAGTGGACCACCCACTTACATTGCCCCTACTATCATACATGGGGGCAATGTTCCCGCCACTTAGACTGTCCCACCCACAACACTTGGGGGCATTGGCCCATCCGCAATGGTGCCACTGTAAGCACCCCCAACTATGCAGATGCACTATGCACCTGCAAACCCCACAACCATTGCAACCCCATCCCACATCAACCAGGGGTCAAATCTGCCATTCATGGCTCGCCTTAACTTTCTTGACCTGGATATATTAACAAATGACCCCATATACCACCAATATTTTTGGCCACCCATGCCAACTAAGCTACCATCAGACATCCCCAAGTTTGAAGGAAAAGCTAGGGAATGTCCTCAAAACCACATAATGACATTCCATCTATGGTGCTCATCCAACAACATTGTAGATGAATCCATTAGGCTGAGGCTATTCCAGTGCAACCTTACAGGTGCCGTGACCAAATGGTACATTGAGCTGCCACAAGCCAAGTACCCCGACTTCAATTCCCTAGCCTTCATGTTCCTACAGTATTTCCAACTCCCGGTCAGATATGACGAGGGGGTGGATATCCTGTTATCCTTCCGCCAAAGCACCACCACTCACATAACTGACCATATACATGAGTGGCAGCGATGTCGTAGCTTATGCAAAATCCAACCAGACAACAGGATCTTCTTAGATTGGTTCCTTAAGAATTTGCTCCCTCCCATCGCAAAGGACATCGCATCTGAACATCCCCAATCTGAAGAAGAGACCATACTGAAGGCCCAACAGTTTGATCTCATTTATGCCCAGTTTGGATACCTGTACATCGTCATTCCAGGCACTCACTGTCCAAGTACCTCCTACCGCGATGCACCGGGGGCATCCCACGCTGCGGACGACATCATAGGGTCAGTCTCCCAACAACCACAGCCTCGACCGACACCACCTGCTATTACACCGCAAACAAGCAACACCACTAATGTTTCTTACCAAAACCAATATTCGGACTATGCTATAATGATGTCTCAGTCTAGATCAACAACTTCCTATCCACAACCTACACCATCGCAGCAGGCCCAGGCCATGGCTTGGCCAACATAGTAGTATGTGGGGAAAATGCCCACATTCGTGACACTACCACCTCCACAAATATACTATGCACTGCTAGTGCAACCAATTCAAGCCCCTACCCCCACTCCTCCCACTCCGTTGGGATAGGTGTTTGCACAGCAAAACCGTCCCAACCAGCCTGCCCCCAACAATCAACAAGGGCAAGCTAGGAATAACCGTCCCCACAACCAAGGAAATAACCAATCATAGGGAGGTGGTCAACAACCAAATCCTCCCAACAATGCCGCGGAAAACCGGCCGGCCTAGAACCCCCCACGACCAAATGCACCAAGACGCAATGCCTCGCTGCGCACAAACCAACCATGCACACTCTATGAGGTCTGTGGGAACTACACATTTGAGTGTCCCTTCATGGGTTGTGCGAAGCAGGCCATTCGAAATGAGGCCCAACAGGTTGCCAACGCTGCAAACCAAGCACCACCCAACCTGGCACCTCAAGGGCCTCCTCCTATGGTGCTTCAAAACCCACTACCAGTCCAAGGACTGGTGGCAACTACACCCCCTCCCCAAGCCAATCCCAATGCTCCAGGGGCACCATCCATGACCGAAACAGGTGTTCACCACCTCCTAGCCATGACCAGTTAAGAGGTCAACTTGCAAACTCGACGAAATCAGTACGGTACCACCATCGAACCTGTTGACTCATCAACAACATCCACGTCTAAAATAGTCAACTTACCCCTTCAGCTACCCCCATTTCCATGCCCCCCCAATACGCAGAATTGCCAATAATGCCACCACTAGAGCTGTAGTCAACTATAGCATTGTGGATGATTTATCCCAAATGCCAACCACCATGTCCGCTCTTGAGGTACTTAAAACATGCTCAATGCAGTGGAAAGCCTTACTAGCCACTTTAGGGGCAGTAGACCCCTCAGACTCCAAGTTAATCACATTTGACACGGAGAATGGAGAGTCATGCATGCCCTCCACTATTGCCTTCCAAATCCCGGTGTCCATCCAGAACTTGGTTGTGCATCGATGCATAGTGGATGAGGGGGCATCCATGTGCGTCATGTCTACCTTGTTTTGGCAGAAGCTTGGATCAAAAATTCTGCAACCGTCCTCCATGACTCTGCAGGCTTATGATGGACACCCCACTAAATCCCAAGGAATCCTCCCCCATGTCCCCATGACATTAGTCAGGAAGACAGTCCTGATCGACATTGAAGTCATCAACGCTCAACTAGACTACAACCTCCTCCTTGGGAGGAGTTACATGTACGCCATGCGATCCGTCATGTCAATTGTCTTCCACCTCATGATGTTCCCCCACGAAGGGAAGATTGTGATGGTTGACCAGATCACCTACCATGATCCGCAAGGGTTAACATCGCCTGCGAACATTATCCCTACCATCACTACCATTGAGCCGCAAGGGCTGACCATGCACGCTAACGTCATCCCTGAAACCAACATTGTGGTTGAAAACACACCAGCCTCCCCATCATTGAATGTGGGCCCTGTGTTGTTTACCGATCCCACCATGATGGCTCCTTTCCCGTTGGTGTCACCACCACTGACACAAAAGCAAACTGCGGACTTGTGCATGGTCTCATCAAGCACCACTGCACCCAAACAACAACCATAGTCATAGCCCCAACCACAACCACAACATCATCCACAGCTGCAACACCAACAATAGCCACAACATCACCTGCAGCAGCAGCATTACCCGCAGGCACAACCACAAACTTAGCCCCACATGCAACCAGCTATGAGTTATGTGGGATCATCTCTAGTCCATATAATTCCCTTCCTCTTTCCCCCACCTGGTGTCATGAGCAAGCTGGTCATGGCCACCTTAAACCTACCCAACTTTACGTTAGGGATCATGGTGTGGTATCTCGATCCACTAGCTCAACCAGTAATACCCCAGGTTTTTTTAACCCTGGTGCAACCTATTGCAGTTGAGTCTCACCACCCACTCGGTCCACATAAGCTAATCGCTGCACCCGCACCTGCACCGCCCCAACCCAAAAGGGCTAGGGGAAAGAACACCAAAGCCAACGCAGAACCATGAAAAGTCCCACCTTGTGCCATCTGCGAACAACAGGGCCATCCAACTCAGAATTTCCTTGAAATACCAGTGATCCATGTGCTTCTGGATGCCATGGATACGAACAAAAACATCCCCGTGGTTGAACTCCCAACCACGCCACTAGTCAGGAACAAGGCATTGAGGACAAACCATGGTTGCACCCTTTGTGGTTTGTATGGACATTACTCCCACCATTTCCAAGACCTGCCGAAATTTTGAATGGCTCTTGTTGACCTCCATCACCATTCCCTTGAGTCTGAGATCACCTTGATCGAAGAAGTTCACCCACCACCTCCTTCGTCAGACACCATGTCCATTTACATGATGTCCAGTTCCCCCAACTAGCTCATCCCCTCTTCTATCGATGGTCCATTTGACCTGTCCCTTCATTTCTTTAGCAATGATGAGGAGATACTTGAATCTCTGACCGCCCTAGAATACCCATGGGACGACATGCACCATCGCTCGTTCTTCCTCCCGGAAGAACTTGTGTCACAGTCCGAACAGTTTTTTGTGGAGACCAAAGATTTCATCCATGGGAAGGTTGACTAGTTTAAGAACCCAATCCCACTGCCTGATGCCTTCGAAAAAGGGAACATGGAAAAAATTTCGCCAACCATTAAAATTGACATCTCAACCAACTCTGAGATCATTGAAGAAATAATGCTGGGGGCATCTTGCTCCCCGGAAGAGGTCGATGCCTACACAACTCTCTTCCAAGAATTTCACGATATCTTCACTTGGTCATACACTAAAATTCCTGAATTAGATCCATCCATTGTGGAGAACCACATTGACACATGGCATGATGTGGCACTCGTACGCCAAAAGCAACGACCCATCCATCCATCCAAAGTGGCCATGGTGAAAGACAAGATAGAGAAGCTGCGCATAGCTGACTTCATTTATCCCATTGCATACACAACTTGGGTTTCTAATCCTATTCCCATGAATAAAAAATAGGGTACCATTTGCGTTTGCATAGACTTTCGTGACCTTAAAGGGGCATGTCCCAAAGACAACTTCCCCACCTTGTTCATCAATTAGATCATCGACGCATGCACCGGACATGAGGCCTTCTCCTTCATGGACGGATTTTTCAGCTACAGCCAAATCCAAATCTGGAAAGAAGACCATTACAAAATGGCATTCAAAACCCCATGGGGCACATTCGCCTACCGTGTCATGCCCTTTGGCCTCAAAAATGCTGGAGCCACCTTCCATCTCGCCATGACATATTGTTTCCATGATTTAATTCACATCATTTTGGTCTACTTGGACGATCTCATTGCTTGATCACGGAAACAAGCACAACATATAGACAACTTGCGACAAGTATTTTTACGTTGCCACAAGTACAACATCTGCCTAAACCCCCTCAACTGCATTTTCTGTGTCCCAGCAGGCCATTTACTTGGATTTATCGTCTCCCACAAAGGGATAACGGTAGATCCCCTCAAAGTTCAGGCCATCCTTGATCTTCCTTCCCCAAGAACTTGGCACCAACTACAAAGCCTACAAGGCAAGGCCAACTTCCTTCGTCGCTTTGTGCCAGAGTATGCAACAAAAGCCTATGGATTCATCCACTTGCTCCGCACAAAAATCCCCTTTGTTTGGGATCAGTAAGCACAAGAATCGTTTGAGGCACTCAAACAAGCCCTGGCTTCTGCACCATTACTCTCACCACTAGATTTCACTTGAGACTTCATCCTTTATGTGTCAGCCTCAGAAAACGCCATTGCTGGAGTCTTGGTCCAAGAAGACGATGCTCACCATGAGCACATAGTTTACTACATTAGTCAAAAGCTAACAGGACCTCCACTACGATATTCACCCGAGGAGAAATTGGCCCTCGTTGTCGTCTTCTCGGTTTTAAAATTGCGCCACTACATCATTGCCAACCATACTCATGTAATGGCTGATTCAAACCCAATGTGGTACCTCTTAAGCCGCCTCCTTCTACAAGGTCGAGCAGCCAAGTGGGTAGTCGTCCTCCAAGAGTTAAACCTAGAGTTTGTGTCTCCAAAAAGCACAAAGGCACTCGCACTAGCCACACTCATGACCGATCTTCCCCCATTAACCGCATCATCACCCCCCAAGGATGATCTCCCTAATGATTTCCTCTTCGTCATATCCATAGATGACCCATGGTATGGGGACATCCTTCTCTATTTACGAACACAAAATTTCCCAGCGCACTTCAACCGTGAGGATAGGCGACGCATCCGACATAAAGCCATTCGCCACTTGCTGATTGGAGATGTTCTGTATCGTCGAGGCATCGATACCATATTACATTGTTTCCTCACCCATGACGAGGCCAAGACCATCCTCAACAATAGTCATAGCGGAACCTGTGGTGGCCACCTTTTAGGCCTACCAACTGCCAAAATATTCTACGCACTGGCTATTTCTGGCCCTCCATCTGGTTGCGGGGCGAGTTCTTCATTACAAGATAAGTACTTCTAATTGTTTCATGTCTGCAATTATATCTACTGTTCCATGAATTATGATGAACATGTTAAATGCTAGAATGCAAGTGTTGTTTTCACTGAATGTTGAGTAACTGTGTATCCTTGTATGTTTTATGCATCTTAGTATGCATTATGTTAAGTTTTTAATATCAGCATTTATCCTTGTTCATGTTCATGGGGGCTGTTTGCCCTTTTGTTTGGTGTTAGTAGCATCCTCTTCACCGGTTGGAGGGTCGAGGACATGGAAGAGTGGTATCAGAGCGAAGGTTGCAGCATGGGACTGAATGGGCCATGAAGGTGCAATGACAGAGTATGTGTTGTAGCCAATGGGCCTTTATGGGCCAAGAAGGAGCAACTGAAAGAGGGTAGAATCACCTTCTATGTCCAGCAGAACAGCAGTAGACAAAGAGTTCCAAAATTTTTCTAAGTATAGAAATTGTCGGAAAGTGTTGGCTTGTCGGTGGCGGACAGATGAAGAAAGAGCCGACAAAGTGGCGGAGAGGAAAATTTCATCGGAAGCCATCGGCGAAAGACCGCCAAAACGACAACATGATTTAGTGAATGGAGTACCCGCAGTTTCGGCGGAGATTAGTAGATTGATCGACAAAATTTAGTCCTTTGGGGAGTCGAGGCGGTGGAAGACTAAGAAGAAAATGCCAAAAAATTTCTAAGTCCAGAAATCATCAGATGAGCTAGGCGGAACTCCACCTGATCCACATGGATAGAACCTAGAGATGGAGCCGCAGCGACAGTGGAAGAAATATGTTGAGGGTATCGATACGTCGGTGGAAGAAAGTAGAAAGGGAAAAATTTTGAAAATTTGAAAATCCCTCTAAGTATGAAAACCGTCGGCGAAAATTAGTTGTTTGAGCAGCCGATGAAGGGAGAATTTTTTCTGAAGAGGTGGAAGCATCAGAAAAATTTAGACGATCGAGCAGCCGATGCGGCGGCAGAAGGAAGAAGAAAAATTTCCGACAATTTTTTGAAGTACAGAAAACATTGGAAGACTTTAGAGGATTGGACCGCCGACATGTCAGGGAAAATTAGAGGATTGGACCACTGACACGTCAGGGAAAATTAGAGGATCGGTCTGCCGATACCTTGGAAACTTAAACGGATGGGGATTTGAAATGACGGAAAAATGTTAGTTGTTTGACCGCCGAGGGATAGCCTTTGGCATCATCGATGAAGTTTGGAAGCGTAGATGAACAGTGAAAATGGTTAGTTGTATGGCCGCCGATGAGCAGCGGAGGAGATTAGTTGTTCTAACTACCGAAACGTCGGAATGATAGTCGGGAAGAGACCTAATTTAACAAAGGAAAAAATTGAGTTTTCAAGTGGGATTTCTTTGCAGTTTTCAGCAGTTTTTCACTGGGATTTTCAGCAGTTTTTCAGTGGATTTATAGGGCTGAAAAGGAGAAAAATGGCAGCGATATTATGCATCAGATTGCGTGAAAATCAAATATTTACAAAAAAAAATGGGGCGCTGCCCTCGACCTGCCCTGCAGTGGCGGAAGCCACAAAGGGCAAGCCCCCTTGACCCCTGTCATCCCCTGAGACAGTCATTCTTGTGAAAAGAAAATTCTATGTTTTAGGAAAATTAGTCAAACCCAAAATTCATAAAAGATGAATGGTGCATTAGAAACGAGATCCGCAAGTTACTGAGTGTTCCTCATTGTATGCACTGACTTCGCCCGATAGAAAAATTTTCCTGAATCTTCCTAGAATTGCTCCTACAGGTGGCTGAAGTTGGCAACCAAAATATAGTTGTGTATAAAAATGTAGAGATTTGGTGAAAATCGTCATTTTAGAAGTAGTGTGATTTTCACACCCAAAGTTAGAATGGAGCATGGAGATAGGTATTGGAAAGCTTATCCAACAGAGAACAGTGGAGAACCCCCAGAGTTTGAATGAGGAGTAGAAAAGTACTAGTGGTTGTTTTGACAAACAATGTTGCTGTCAATATGGACAAATCCAAGAATTGCATGCCTAGAAGTAGCAAAGACCAGGAAGATGAACCAGCTATTATGTGGAAGAGAAATTCCATGCAAAGATGAGGGATTTGAAAGGGAAGATTCCTTAACCCCTATCTTGCTAACTATATTTATATTTTATAAGCTTGGTGTACATAAATATTATGGCATGGGGATGCTGAAAATGCATGTGGTGCACAGTGATCATGGCAGCAGATCGAAAGTTGCTGGACTTGGCTAGAAGTCTCCTTCAAATGATTGCCAAGACCCAAGAAAATCTTGGGGAGATGCTCAAGATATAGAAAAGGCAGAATGAAATGAACCACCAGATTTTGCAAGACTCTATTGGTTTGCAAAGGGAGGTGAAAAGCCTTCTAGGAGCAATCAGCAAGGGAAAGGAAGGTGGATCAGTGATAGGACATTCGTCCAGGCGACCCGTTGAGAAACGGTCTAGGCATGAAGACTCAAAATAAATTGAGCAAGTAAATATGAAGCAGCCAGTGAAATGATGGGAATGCAGAGGACATCATTTACGTCGGGACTTCCCAATGAGGGAACATGAAGAGGGAAATAGCCGCAAAGTTCCTAGACTTCGGGATAAGTTGAAAGATGAGAACCAACAGGAGAAGTTCGTGGAATCCGAGGGGCTTGGTCTTGAATGTTCAAAGTGAATAATTGAACGTGGGACAGATCTACAAAGTTTTGAAATTTTGGATGTGCAAATTATATATGTATTCCTATGTATTGGAACACCGAGGATGGCGTTATTCCAAGGGGGAGGGGAATGTAACACCCTGGTTTTGACCCCGTTTGCATGATGTATATAATGTAATTAATCGTGGTGGGGAGCTAAAGGAAAAATCCCCACCATCGATTTGGTTGTGTATGTTTCGGCAATAGGGATAGTTGCCGATGGTATATCATGCTATCCGGCACATTATAGTTTGGCATCATGTAAATACGCACATCAATTAAAATAAACCTACAGCTAGCTACGACGGTGCAACGTTAAAATGAATAGGGCATGATTCCAAAGGATAAGGGTGGGGGATGTCAAACCTTGGACTATGGGGGGGAAATCCATGTGTTACCACCCTGTTTGATTTTCCCATCTTTCCTTGTCTTATCCAACTCCCACTTCAATGTTTTGTTGAGTAGTTGAGGCAGTTATGGCTGGAAGTGGAGTGTGGCAGGACTGTCAGTCCTTTCCCAAATGCACACTCCACCAGCAGGTTGACCTCATGTTGGCAAGAAAACCACCACCATTCTCTACACGAGGCCATTCTCTCCATGGTCGGCTCACCTCATGCATAGGGAGTTGTTCACTCTCACATAGGGACACGCAGCAGGGAGCCGGATAATCTTCCTCATACAGAGCCAAGTTAAGGAGGGGTGGGATTTCTGGGTTGGGGGTTTGTTTTCCCTCTCTCACACTATTTGTCGGTCTATGGTGGTGTTCCATCCATTCATGCATAGAACCAGTTTTCCTTTGGCATTATTGAGCTGTGTATTGTTTTCCATCCTTCGTGGTGGATCGTGAGCTGTAGACCGCTGTGTTTTCTTCCATGTTTTATCTGGGATGTGTCTTTCCCCTTGCACAAAGGTTGAGAGTTTGTTCTTTCCCCATTTTATCCTGTGTAACTTTCTTCAGCGTTTGCATTGAGGTGCTGTGTGCTGTGGGCTTTTAGATGTTGGACGGTTGTTGATTTCCACATCCATTGGCTGATTTTCGCTTGTCTGTGCTGGGAGTTTTCCTTCTTCCCCAACTACGGACTGTGTAAGGTTCTTGTCATTTCCTCATCAGATTGTGGTCTATGTTTATGTTCTCCTTTTTCCCAAGATTGAGAATCAGACTTTTCCTCTATTTTGGGACTGTCTAAGGTTGCCATAGTTTTCATTATAAGTTTGGGCTGTCGATTCACCCTGGTTTTGGGTTGCTTCTTGGTTTCTAAGGCAGCGGACGTCTTTTGGGGATTTTTGTTGAGTTGTTTCGTCCACGCTAGGGCCAAGAACAACTCTGGAGTGTGGTTGGACATGAACTGTGCTTCACCTTTTTTTGGGGATTGTCACCCGATTGTCTTTGCCTTCTTCACAGAGCTGTGAATGGGTTCTTTTGCTGCGGTATGCAGTGGTTAGTCTTTGGACTGTTGAGAGTAGGATTAGAGGCTGGCTATGCTTGAGAAGACTAGTGTTGAGATCACCAGCTTAGCATTTAGCCTTTCCTAGATCCTTGACGACCTGGTAAAACCCTATGTGTAAGCCTGCATTGACCCTTATTCCTTGAGGAATCATGCCCAGCTCGAGGGTGGCAGTGTTGCTGAGAGATTGATGAGCACGCTGGCCTATGGTTGGGTGGAACATTGCAGTGACGTAGCTGGTTGCGGGGTGAGTTCTTCATTACAAGATAAGTACTTCTGACTGTTTCATCTCTACAATTATATCTACTGTTCCATGAATTATGATGAACATGTTAAATGCTGGAATGTGTGTGTTGCTTCCACTAAATGTTGAGTAACTATGTATCCTTGTATGATTTATGCATCTTAGTATGATTTATGTTAAGTTTTTAATATCAGCATTTATCCCTATTCGTGTTCATGGGGGCTGTTTTCCCGTTTGTTTGGTGTTAGTAGTGTCCTCTTCGCTGGTCGGAGGGTCGAGGACGTTACAGTCAACTCAATCAGATTTTTGGAGATGAGTTTCAAGAGAATATGGTTCTCTCAATGTTTACAGAAACACCTTGTGACTTCACAACTGAAGAGCATACAAGACCATATACCATACCTTGTGAGGTTGGCCCTGAAAAATTCTTACATATAAACGCCGTATTAAGTGAAAAACAACAAGCACAACTGCTTAAAGTTCTTAAGAAACAAGATGGAGAATCT
This sequence comes from Pseudotsuga menziesii, assembly GCA_001517045.1. Lineage (NCBI taxonomy): Eukaryota > Viridiplantae > Streptophyta > Pinopsida > Pinales > Pinaceae > Pseudotsuga > Pseudotsuga menziesii. The sequence goes on from LPNX010745289.1 coordinate 32,641, forward strand.
ACATGGGAAAACACTGATATGAAGGGTATACACCTTGATACCTGTATTCACCATATTTATATGGTTCCAAGCATGTCACTTGTAAAGAAGCCACAGAGGAGGATGAATCCTGCTCTAAAGGATATAGTAAAAGAAGAATTACAAAAACTCCTCATTGTTGGTTTCATCTATCCTATTTCCTACAGTAAATGGTTATCTCCTTTAGTAGTAGTTCCAAAGAAAGTTACATGGAAATGGTGTATTTGTGTTGATTTTACAGAGCTAAACAAAGCTACACTTAAAGGCTACTTTCCTTTACCTTTTATCGATCAAGTATTAGATACTCTGTCAGGTAAACAATATTTTTCCTTTCTTGACGGGTATAGTGGCTACAACTAGATTCTTATAGAATTGGAAGATCAAGACAAAACCACTTTTACATGCCCTTGGGAAACATATACTTATTGACTTTTTCCATTTGGCTTATGTAATGCACCTACCAATTTCCAGCCGGAAGTCTTAGGAATGTTTTCCGATCTTATACATGACTGTGTGGAGGTATACATGGATGAATTTATGGCCTATGGTAATAATTTTCAAGAATCCCTTGACAATATTGAGAAGGTATTGATCCGATGGAAAGAAATGAATTTATCTCTCAGTCACGAAAAATGTAAAATGTTACTGATAGAAGGTATAGTTTTGGGACACCATGTTTCTTCCCAAGGAATCAAGGTAGACCCTGCAAAGATCAAAGTAATTGTTGGCATTCCTTCTCCCAAAACTCAGAAAGAGGTAAGAAGATTTCTTGGTCATGCAGGCTATTACTGCTACGTTATTGAAAATTTTACTAAAATATCTGCACCAATGTTTAAGTTAGTTACAAAAGACTCAGAATCCAGTGGACAGAATCTTGTCAAAATTATTTTGAAATCCTAAAAGCTAAACTATCGATGGCACCAATAATTAGGGGTACCAATTGGTCCCTCCCTTTTCACATATCTACCAATGCCTCTGATACGGCCATAGGAGACGTCCTCGGCCAAACAGAAGGACAAGCACATTATGCCATTTATTTTATTAGCAAAAATATGACCCCTACCGAATTAAATTATACTGTTACTGAAAAAGAATTTTTGACAGTAGTTTATTCTATTAATAATTTCGTCATTATATCATAGGTTATGAAGTTTTTGTCCATATCTATCACTCCATCATTATATTTCTAATGAATAAACTAGTTACCAATGGTAGAGTGATCCGGTGGCTTCTTTTATTACAAGAATTTAACATTACCATCATTGACCGACCTGGTAAAGAAAATATTGTAGCATATTTCCTTTCCTGTATTCAACATGAAGACGGTACTAAACCAATTGACGACACATTTTTTGATGAACATCTATTTGCTGCATCTGTTCAAACCCCTTGGTTCGCAGATATTGCCAATTATTTAGCAACTAGGAAAATACCAAACCATTTGTCTCCACATGAGAAGCATCGTATCATAGTTCAGAGTTCTAATTATTCTTGGGTTGATAACGATCTCTTCTACACTAGTCCTGATCTTATTATTCGAAGATGTGTGCGGGAGGTTGAAATGACATACATCCTCCATGCATGCCATGATGGACCATGTGGAGGACATTTTTCTGATAAGAGGACGACATATAAAGTATTACATTCTGGTTATTATTGGCCAAGCATTTTCAAGGATGTTGCCAAATATGTCAAAGGATGCGATATTTTCCAAAGAACGGGTAGACTTACGTCATCTGATCAAATACCTTTACAACCTGAAGTTATGATTGAACCTTTTGAGAAATGGCCTCTTGATTTTGTAGGACCAATTTTTCCAATTTCTCATAAAAAGAAACATATCTTAGTTTGTATGTGTAATTTCCCCTTTTTGGAATTTTACTAAATGACCATTTTTTCTCTTTTTCCCCAATTTTGACCTTAACTAGTTTTGATGTCTAGACCTCCAAGTTGACCCATATGCTTCCAAATTTGATCTGAAGGTACATGAATGATAATGTAACTTAAATATCATTCTCATGTATGTTTTGTGACCTCCCAATTAATTCTACAAACTTGTTTAATGTTCTGTTCAAAGTAGGAGTCTTTACTAGCAAATTGGGGCTCCAATTCCCCTTGGGTAATTGCCGGAAATAGATTAAAAAATGATCCCAAAGTCACTTAAATTTCTGAACAGAGGATGTGTATGTGTAAGGGACCTTTTCAAATTCTCATATGCATCATGTTTCAATTTATACATCATATTTAAATGGAGAATGAAAGTCTCTCCCAATTCAAAATCATCAGAATTACAATGGTTCACAACAAGATAGTGGGGAAATGACACTATTTCTTCATTGTTCAACATTTTTACATGAATTATTTTGGATATTTCGACCTGAGAGTATTTTTAACATGAAATAAAGATAATATAAATCATAAATAGTATAATTGGCATTATAATCTTCCCCAAAGAGATCAATATCTCACCCAAAGCACAATCCCTCCATTGGCATGAATATGGTGTGAAAACTAGAAATAGTTGAGAGAGAGTGCCGCAATAGAAGAATCCACATGCTTTACTGTAGCTTAAAATTGAACATAATACTCCATTAAATATCCATGAAATACCTGAGTGGCATTTCCAAACACCAACTAGGATGGGAATCTTTGACCCTCGAAATTGGCTTAAGCAAGAAAACTAGTCATCCACTAGCTCTCTCAATTCACAAATGAGAAAAAGTTTCTTCTCATGGCTGAACCCTGTATTTTATAAAAAATATTATTATTCTAAGGTTAAAAATCCATCCATAAACCAAATCCAAGTCGAATTGGTGTGGCTTCTCATGCTAGGCCATGTGGTCTCTCTCTTCACCTTCCCTCTTCTCCCAAATTTGAGTAGGAGCCTCTTGGCCTTCTCCAACTCCCAAATTCGACCTCTAAGTTGCTCTATTTACTCCTAACATGACATTATGTCAGTATTTCAGCCTTCATATCTGAATTGTGTCATAACTGTCATAGAATCTCCATCATTAGTATCATAGATGTCATAAATGTAAGGGGAATCTAGCCAAGTGTCCATGAAACTCCCATTTGGATCTTCCTCTCCCATGTAAGTTACAATTCATCCCAAATTTTACCTATGAAGTATATGGAAAATTATATTAAACTCATAATCCATACCAAAACATTATTCTTTCCATAGATTCGAAATTACAAGAGGAGGATGCCATTTAACATAGGAATTCTAGCTAGTGTGGGCCCCATAGTCTCCATGTGTCTTCATGTTCCATTGCCACTTCCATTTTATATTGTATTTATTTAATAAGCTACATTATTAAATATTTATCCCCTTCTAATGTCTAAACATCATTTATTATCCCCCTTATTCCAAATCTAAAAGCTTCCAGCCCCAACCTAGGAAACTAGTGATTTCCTCCTTGGCAATTATTTGACTTTTAGCATCCATTTGACAACTTTCATGAATATGGAAAATGTTATTTGTCCATTTTGACCCATAGAAAAATTTGGGACATTAAAAATCATCCCTTCCCAATATTGCTTGTCCTCAAGCAATTTCAAACATGGTTGTTGAAGAACCTGCTTTCTGTATGATTCTTTGAAGTTGCCACTGAGCTGCCCAACTTGAGTCTTTGAGATTCCATGAATATTTTACAGAGGAACCACCATGATTGTTGCTGCACTACTCTGATTAAAATCACCTTATTAAATGGGTAATCCATCTCCCATACTAATTGTTTCCCAAAGAATTTGAAATCAATGGACCTAAAAACTATCCCAGGGTCCCATTGCTTGCATTGCACTCCAACAATTAAGAGTGCTCTCCAACCCATACCATTTGGACAGAGAATTCCTGGATCCCATTTTCTTATATGCATTCTACCAAACATCATGAGTGCATAATATATATCATCAAAGTATATAACAACATAATAATAATGTACATGAAGGAGGTGCCTCACCAAGAAATCTTGAAAATGCTTATACCTCTGAGTGAGTAGACTACCATTTACCAAGTACATTCATGCTTCAATTGACCAATAAAATCTTCTCCAATGACATAGGTGAGGATCCCATGTCCTATAATTCTCATCCAAAAAGAAGTGATATGCATCAAAATACTCAGCCATGTATTCTTTCATCAAAGAAGTGAATGAAGAATCTCCACTCAAATTTGAACCAAATAGTGAGCAACATAAATAAGGAGACTTCAAATGACTCAAAGAAGTCTCATCAATACACTCATGAATATGTATATCATCATGTAACATCAGAGGATTTTTCTACCAATAATAATTTTCTTTAATCATGTAACTCTTCACCCAAGTGTGGGATGAAGTTCCTCCAACTTCAAATAGACTAGGAAAGGAGCAAGGAAAATCATGAGTCGCCAAGTTACTCAAGTGAACATCATAGGTGCACCCATGTAGATGTGTATAATCATAATGCAAACAAGGTTTCTGATGAAAATGTAAATAAGATGTCTCTCTAATATTTCCATTATCAAAAGGAGAAATAGAATGTCCATGCTCTTCATGTGGCACCATCAAAAAGAAACCTTTCACATATACTTCATTAGAATGCCTGCTGCAAAATTTAGAAGTGTACGATGTAGGAGAAAGAACCAACTCACCCAAATGATCAGTAATTGAAAAAATTTCATAATGTGAAGGATCCATATCGGTAGGATTATGCAGCCCCTTCAAGAGTGTGAAACCTTTGTCATAGATTGGTTCCAATGTAGAGGAATCATGTTCTTCTTTAAAAATTGCATACCCTTCATCAAGAGACAATTCAAGTTCCTCTTCAACCACATCAAGTGTTTGGATCTCTTCAAGTATATATTCAAATACATCAATTACATTCAAATTTACAAATTTCTCATGATCCACCATGTCATGAGAATCCTCCAAACAATCTACCATTTGACAATCTGAAACATAGGAGGAAAAACAAGTGTCTTGCAACTTTTCAAGAAGTTTCTCATTTTGAATTGTGAGCTTATGAATAACTTCATTATTCTTCAAGTAGGATTCATGTAACCATTCAATAATCTCAATGACATTTTTTATATAAAAAATCAAATACATGAAATTACCTTTTATGTTGCACATTGCTCTTTGGATCTTCTCCATGTCTTCAAGGAAGGATGGATCCTCCAAGGAAGTAGCTCTACAACAAGAATTTGATACCAGTGCGTGAGTGTCATGGAGTATGCTAAGGGACTCTTGGATATTATTTTCATTCATCTTTAAGGACCCTTCAAGAAAATGAGGCTCTTGCAAATTAACATCCTCCTCTTCTTCCTTCTTGCTTGGACCAACTTCATGAAGCTCAAGTGGTGATGGGGAAGTTGATCTTGTTTCTTCTTCAACTGCTACAAGGTCTTCATTTTCATGTTTAATGGAATTTTGGATTGCAACAAAATTTTGAAATCTGATCTCTATGTCACCAACATAGAGTTGTGAGCACCCATTAGTAGGTACTCCTTCATAGTTCAAGCATCCATCAATAGATGCTCTTTGTTTAATTTCCAAGGTAGCATGTGTCTCAAAATTATCTTTAGTATTTTCAATAAAAACTTCTTCATACTCATGTAATGTCTCTTAATATTTTTCAGATTCTCTTGGGAGTGAATTTTTATCATATTCATGTACTATGTCTTCTATTCCACCTATTTCAGAACTAGGTGGTTCATGGGTCTCCTCCTTTTGCTCCTTCAAGCAAACTGATGCATTTTCCCCCTTGGTTTTCTTAAAATCAATATATTTTTCCCAACTTTTGTTAGCCAAAAATTCAAATAATTTCATAATATTCTTGTTCATGTCTTCAAATATAGGTTCCATGATTTTTATTATCTCCTCACCATCATATGAGGTTCTCTTTTCATGCCTAGTCATAGTTTCCAAAAAATTGTCTTCTTCTCCTACTTTTTTTTTCCTCTTCAACAAAAGAAATTTTGGGTTTGAATATATAATGGTGGTACCTGAATTATCATACTCATAAATATAAGACCAAATCAGGTTCCAAGATCATGCTATTATACCACTGTAATGTCCCCTTTTTGGAATTTTACTAAATGACCATTTTTTTCCCTTTTTCCCCAATTTTGACCTTAACTAGTTTTGATGTCTAGACCTCCAAATTGACCCAAATGCTTCCAAATTTGATCTGAAGGTACATGAATGATAATATAAATTAAATATAATTCTCATGTATTTTTTTTTACCTCCCAATTACTTCTTCAAACTTGTTTAATGTTCTGTTCAAAGTAAGAGTCTTTACTAGCAAACTGGGGCTCCAATTCCCCCTGGGTAATTGCCGGAAACAGATTCACAAATGATCCCAAAGTCACTTGAATTTATGAAAAGAGTATGGGTATGTGTAAGGGATATTTTAAAAGTCTCATATGCATCATGGTTCAGTTTATACAGGCTATTATGACTCTTTCCAAAACAACTCCCAAGTCACAATTTCGACCCTTGGGGAAAATGCACCAAATCTTCTCCCAATGCAATAAAAATGAGTAAAATGGATTCCAATGTTTAATTAATGAACATTATATTTTAAATAAACATTAATTACATTTCATACATCATAAATTTATCATATATAGATTCCTCCATTCGAAATAATAAGCATTACCATGGCATATATCAAAATGGAGTGGAAATGGTCATTGTTTGCTCATTAAAAGTCATTTTGACATAAAATATTGGGAATTTATACTTGAAAATTTCTGAGAATGAATAAAATATAATATTGAACATATTACAATAAAAAATGGAGAATTAAAGGCTTTCCCAATTTGAAATCATCAGAATTACAATGGTTCACAACATTGTTCAACATTTTTACATGAATTCTTTTGGGTATTTCGACCTGAGAGTATTCTGAACATGAAATAAAGAGAATATAAATAATAAAATAATATAATTGGCATTATCATATTCCCTAAATAAATCAATATCTCACCCAAAGCGCAATCCCTCAATTGGCATGAATATGGTGTGAAAACTGGAAATAGTTGAGAGAGAGTGCCGCAATAGAAGAATCCACATGATTTTCTGTAGCTTAAAATTGAAAATAATACTCCATTAAATATCCATTAAATACCTTATTTTCCTTTCCAAACACCAACTAGGATGGGAATCTTTCATCCTCGAAATTGGCTTAAGCAAGAAAACTAGTCATCCACTAGCTCTCACAATTCACAAATGAGAAAAAGCTTCTTCTCATGGCTGATCCCTGTATTTTATAAACATTATTAGTATTATAAGGTTCCAAATCCATCCATAAACCAAATCCAAGTATAATTGGTGTGGCTTCTCATGCTATGCCATGTGGCCTCTCTCTTCACCTTCCCTCTTCTCCCGAATTTGAGTAGGAGCCTCTTGGCCTTCTCCAACTCCCAAATTCGACCTCTAAGATGCTCTATTCAGTCCTTAAATGTTAGTATATGAGTGTGTCAGCATTCATATCTGAATTGTGTCATAACTCTCATAGAATATCCATCATTGGTGTCATAGATGTCATAAATGTAAGGGGAATCTAGCCAAGTGTCCATGAAACTCCCATTTGGCTCTTCCTCTCCCATGCAAGTTACAATTCATCCCAAATATGACCTATGTGTTAAATTTGAGCATATAGTTCTGTAGACAAACACACAACTCACAAATAAGATCTCACAATTTACTCAGCCATTGAAGAATGAAACAGTACAAAAGGCTTGCAGCTGTGAATGCTTTCATTAATCAAAAAAGTAATCCAGATAATAATTA
>LPNX010745289.1:40660-51291 GCA_001517045.1 Pseudotsuga menziesii
AATCTGGTTATTCTGTGCACAGGTATCCTGGGGCCTGGCATGTGAAACTCTCCATAATTATGTCTGGAGAAATCTTCCTCTTTGGAAGAAGAATGATATGCTCAACTAAATCAGAAATATAGACAGCTGCCGGATGAAGACTGGACCCATGTAGAGCAACTGAAGTCAACTGAAAAGTGAGGAACGGTTCTTGAGAATTCAGAGAATGTGAAGAACACTCAAGAAACTGATATGTTGCAGCCATGAACAGCAAACCATGAGTGGTAAGAACAGCCCCAAGTGTTAGGAGAAGGTGTCCAGGCGGATGCAGAAAATCTTCCTCTTTACTAGTTCTGTGAGAAGATGAGCATGTGATCAATGGTAGAGAAGCACTGGGACTGTTGAGAGCGAATGCTGGAGCTCCATAGTATGACATAGCTTCTGAAGTAGATAATGAATCACATAATAAAATATCAGCAACCTCACATGAGGAAACTAAAACCAAATCCCCATCAGCAGTTTTGAAGAGAAAGTGCGGTACTTGATTTTTCACACCGGAATTGGTGAGAGCAGCTACAAGCATGACTGAATGATTTTGAATTTTAAAATATGAACCGAATAATATCAGATCAGAAAGTAAATCAGATCTAAACAGGTTCAAAACAGATCCAAAACTGTGAAATGGAATCAAATCCCCAGCAGTAGTTTTGTAGGAGACTTGCGGTACTTGTTTCTTCACACCGTTGATGAGAACAGCTACAAGCAGTACTGAAAGATTATGAATTTGATATATTAAACCAAGAAATATCAGATCAGATCTAAATAATATCATATCATATCCAATAAGGTTAATATCATATTCAAATAAATGGTTAACCGTGATGGTCGATGCACATCTTTTTTCTTCTTCAAAATTCTGAATTTTGGTGCATGCAATCCTGCAGGAGTTTGCTGGAAAAAATAGATCATGGGGAGTGAATGGATCACTCTGGAAATCTGATATTTCTTCCAAAGTATCCAAGATATCACATATTTGCACACCAGCAGCAACATTAGAGGGAGAAAAATCAAATTTCTGTTCACTTTCGGAAGCAATTACTAGTAAATTTTGCACAGAATTTAAAGGAAAATCACCGGTGAATGTTTGCATGGAAGTGCAGCAGAATTTTTCTTCAATATCAGAGATTCGAATGTCTTCTTCTGTTTCAGCAATATGAGAAGATGAGATATCAGAGATCTCATGAACTTCTGGAGCATCAGGAGAAGGCGTCACTGCATAGAGACTGTCTTCAATTCGAATTGACTGTGTAGAAGCTTCTGCTTCTTCTTTATCTTGAACAACTTCATCAGAGAGAGTAGAGGACGAGATTTTTGGATCAAGGATGCTTATGGTGCTGGATGTGATCCATCTTCTATCAATTCCAAAGGTTCTTTCCAATCTTGTCCAGAGTTCCTTTAGACCTTGTCTCATCAGAGATGAAATCATTTCGAAGTTGTACCTGCAAAACAAAAAAAAATGATCTAGTAGGAGATCTAAGGAGGAGAAGTGCCTTGTCCGCCGAGGCTCTGATACCATGTTAAATTTGAGCATATAGTTCTGTATACAAACACACAACTCACAGATAATATCTCACAATTTACTCAGCCATTGAAGAATGAAACAGTGCAAAAGGCTTGCAGCTGTGAATGCTTTCATTAATCAAAAAAGTAATCCAGATAATAATTACAATGATGTAAAATGGCTTTAATAGCCACAAGCAATTCGAATCCACATGAGGAAGTTCGAATTGATGACTCTACTTGACTATAGGTAACCAAGACTTGTCTAAATCACAATTGGAGTTCTACAACACAACTAACTGTTACATTTAGTATTAAATAATGGTTAACTGACTGTGGTAGGTGAGAAAAACGCCCCAAATGTGTGCAATTAATTAAACCATTATTTAACTGAATGTAGAGAGCTATAACTGAATGTAACTGACTCCTAACTTTGCTTGACTAGTCATCAACTGAAGTTAACTGACCTTGGTTGGTTTCGGCACTCCCAGTTGCTTCCTAAATTGTAGGGATTGATCTAGGAGACTCCTAAACTTATGCAATCAAGTGCAATAAGTGGTAGTGAGCCTCAATTAGTGTTCCCCACACTTTGGTAACTAAAACATGTGCCCCAATTAGGTTAAGTTTAACCAATGGTGCTAATGACTATAAATAGACTGAATGGACTCCCGATTTAGACATGACTCCCGATTTAGACATATGACCAAATTTGGACAAGGGAGGATTAATAATCCTAACACTATGAAGTATATAGAAAATTATATTAAACTCATAATCCATACCAAAACATTATGCTTCCCATAGATTCAAAATTACAAGAGGAGGATGCCATTTAACATAGGAATTCTAGCTAGTGTGGGCCCTATAGTCTCCATGTGTCTTCATTCTCCATTGCCACTTCCATTTTCTCTTGTATTTATTTAATAAGATACATTATTAAATTTTCATCCCCTTCTAATCTCTAAACATCATTTATTATCCCCTTTATTCCAAATCTCAAAGATTCCACCCCCAACCTAGGAAACTAGTGATTTCCTCCTTGGCAATTATTTGACTTTTAGCATCCATTTGACAACTTTCATGAATATGGAAAATGTGATTTGTCCATTGTGACCCAATGCAAAATTTGGGACATTACAGTACGGACAATGTCACCAAGTGGGTAGAAGATAAAGCTTTATTTAGAGCCATAGAGAGATCGGTGGTATAATTTACATATGAAGAAATATTCACCCCGTTTGGTGTACCTAGAGAAATTGTCACAGATCAAGGTACTCTGTTTACTTATAAATTAATGAAAGAAATTACTACGAAATATGGTATTCGACATTGCAAATATTCACCTTATCACCCTCAGGCTAATGGTTGGGTAGAATCAACTAATAAAGTATTAGAAGCCATTTTAACTAAGACCATTCACTTACATCATAAGGATTGGGCAGATAGACTCCCATAAGGTTTATGGGTCTATAGGATAACATGGAGAAAAACTACCAGACATACCCCCTATGAGTTAGTGTATGGAAAACAAGTCCTTTTATCTATTGAATTTCAAGTTAAAACTTTTCGTATGGCATCACAATTAGTCATGAATTTGGATGAAGCACACAAACAACGAATATTACAGATTAATGAGTTAGACAAAATTAGACAAGATGCACTTCAAAGAATGATGTTAATACATAATCAACGAAAAATATGGCATGATAAATTTATTAATAAAAAGCAGTTTAATACTGGAGATTGGGCACTACTATTCGATTCACGGTTTAAAAATTTTAAACGAAAATTAACGACCCATTGGATGGGTCCATACGAAGTAGTTACATCTTTTGACAATGGATCAGTAAAAATTAAAACAATTGATGGCTCAGAAATTTTCTTTGTAGTAAATGGGCATAGAATTAGGCTCTATCATCAACCGACATGTAAATAGGATTTTATACAAAATGTTTTGCAGCAAAATGGAATTAGTTGAAGGGGAAGCTATTCCTCCTCCTCCTGATCCTTGAAAAATATTTTGGGTTATTATCACCTGTATATATGTAAATATGTGCTTGTTGCTTTGCTTTGAATAAATAAGAGTCATTTCTAATAGGTTGTCTACACAAGACTCTTTTTCTTTTATGTATTTATGAATAAATTGAGTCATCTAACAAGTGGTTTTGTAGTTTGATTACAAGTATATGATCTCTATGAGAAACTAACGGAATATTACTTGGACAAGGAAAGTATGCTAAATACTTGTCAAGTATTTTAATCTTTTTGGGGTACTTTCGAAATTTGGAGCTTATACTGATAAATGTTTATATCAATCCTTTGTATATCATACTTAACTAGTTCTGTTATGATTCATATGGTGTTTGGTATTTTGATTCATACATGTATATTTCTGATTTATTCTTTTAAACAATTGCTTGATAAGACCCACTTTCATTATCATATTTTTTTACAACCTTATTTTTTACCTATGGCTTACTAGTTCATCCTATACTTGTTATCAAAACTTGTCTCTTGAGTATTTTGGTGATAAATCAAAAGTAAGTGGAACTTTTATCTATGGGGAACATTACTTTACTTTATAAAGAAGAAGGTCTGTTAGGTTAAAGAACAACTTTCAGTTATTCTCTTTTGACATGTTTTATGAGTCTGGCCATTATGAAATTACTTATAACTTTATTTTGAAAAAAATGAATTATGTGTTTAGCAGGATTTAACACACTCTAGTATGACTTAGCTTCCATATATTAATATCATTATACAAGTCAAACCCACTGGGGTACTGAACATGCCCACTGGCACTGGGACTATGCTTGCATGGTACCAAGATAAACCCGTCGGGGTGTTGGTGTATATGTAACTTTAGAATGTATTTCTTATATATATTGTAACAAAATGATTATTCCAAGATGTACCTGAGTCATGTCATGCCCTGATGTTCCTATCGGGAAGATCTATAATGTAAACAAGTCACGTTAAGTCATTGTGGGTAACCCTCCTATTGTCTAAGGGTTAAAGTTCCCAGAGTTCCGGGGCACTAGTGTTATTAGACTCTCCTAGTGACGTTAGCCCTAGTAGGGTTTTAGTCATGTCAGGTTTAGTATAAATAGAGAGCTGGACTCTCTATTTAGCACACATCTCATACACATTCAAGTGTAGCACATAGTTGAGGAAGGAGAAGACACTGGGGATAGATAAGAAGAAGGCTACTAATATCGGGAGATCACTTACTATTTTGGGTTCTACTTTTGGTGCTGATTCTATCTCTGAGGAAGTTGTGGGGTTTTCACCATTTATGGTTTCCCTGAGGATAAACACTGTGTTCATTGCCTCTTGTGTTTGATTGCTGCACTTGTTATTCTCTCAGTTAAAGATCCTAATGTTATGCTAGCTTAATGATGAAAAACTAACATGGTATCAGAGCTAACCTGAGAAGAAGACACTGTGCAGCTGTGGGCACTAGGGCTTTCTACTTTGTGGATCTTCCTCCACATATTTTCAGCAAAAGTAAGGTGGAATAACTCTCCTCCTTAGGGTGCATCTTTCTGTCGAATCAGAATCCAATTATGATGTTTTTCAGATTTGGACCCTACACTATTGTCGAAAATTAGGGCTTTTCACAGAAGAGGAATTTTTCAGTGAGCCCGGGCCTGGATTGATCTCCTCCAAAAAATCGAAGTTAGGGATCAAATTCAAATCATTTGGGTGGACAGAACTCTAAAAAAGAAAAACCCTAATTTGCTACTGAACCAGCACTGCAGGATTTCAACTCCAAACTCAGATCCGACATCTTAACCTGGTAAGATCTAAATCTTTTTTATTTCCATTTGAGGTTCTCAGTTTAAGATGTCTCATCATGCCAAGCTTGATGGAGCTAATAAATTCTGAGCTTGGAAGTATAGGATCTCATTGGTCCTTAAAGAAAATGAGTTGGACTCCTATATCAGTGAGGAAGTTCCAGTTCCAGAGGGAGATGAGGCTAAGGACTTACATAAGAAGAAGATGGTTATGGAAAAGAGAATCATTGCTAATTCAATCAAGGATCATCTCATACCACAGGTGTCCTCCCTTAAGACACCTAAAGCTATGTTTGATGCCCTAACCAAATTGTTTGAAGGGAAGAACATAAACCGAAAGATGACTCTGAGAAACCAATTGAAGAATGTAAAGATCTAGAATGATGAGACTATTTAGTCTTACTTTACAAAGGTGACTCAGATCAAGGAACAACTGGAAGCAGTAGATGAAGAAGTGGAAAATGTAGAGATTGTTATGACCACCTTGAATGGTCTCCCCAGATCATGGGACTCTTTCATTCAACGGATCTGTGCCAGAAAGAAGTAAGTCAAGTTCAGTAGACTATGGGAAGAATTCTCTCAAGAAGAAGCTTGGATAGAAGCTCGAGAAGAAAATATGGGAAGTGAGGATCAAGCTCTTACAACCCACATGATGAAAACCAAAAGGGACCATCATGACTCCAAAGGTAATCCTTATCACTCTAGAAGAGATTGGGCTACTATTAGATGTTATACATGTGATGAGAAAGGTCACATATCCAAATTCTATCCTAAAAAAGGGAACTCAAAGAAGAAGAAGGGAAAGAAGAGAAGACATCATGCTCATTCTGTAGAGGATGATGAACCTTCCACAAAGAGAATCAAACAAGAAAGTGACTCTTCAAGTGATGAAGAATATGCACTGATCTCCGCTCTCATGAGAATTGTTTCGCATGGAAGCAATGATTGGCTCATAGACAGTGGTGCTTCCAAGCACATGGCGAGATTCAAAGAATCATTTGTGAAGCTATGTGAACATGAGTCACCTCACAAGGTGAAACTTGGGGATGACTACCAATATCCAATAAAAGGTAGTGGTGAATCCTCCTACATACTAGAATATGGAAAGTATTTAAAGATGAAGAATGTATTATTTGTTCCAGGACTAAAGAAGAACCTCCTCTCCATATCTGCATTGGATGCAAAAGGAATGAGGGTTTCTTTTGTAGATGGCCAAGTTCTTATGTGGCCAAAGGGAAAGACTTTTGACGATGCAATATTGATTTGGGAACAAGAAGGAGGACTATACGAGCTAAAGGGCCAACTAGAACAAGCTTTGGTTCATGACTCAGTAGAACCAAATGAACTTTGGCATAGAAGGCTTGCACATGTGCATTACAGAGCACTACCACTTTCAAGCAAAGCTGTTGAAGGTCTTCCAGAAATTCAAGCAAAACATGAAGGGGTCTGCAAAGGATGTGTGAAAGGAAAGAATACAAAGAAGACATTTCCAAGTAGCGAGAGCAAGGCAAAAGGAAGACATGGATTTACTTCATGAAGAATATGCATACTATGTTTTTTTTATTGATGAATTTTCTAGGAAGACATGGATTTAATTCATGAAGAATAAAGATGAAGTATTCAGCAAGTTCAAGGAATTCAAAGCCTTGATTGAGAACCACACTGAAAAGAAGATCAAGATTTTTCGATCAGACAATGGCGGAGAATTCACTTCGAATGAGTTCAAGGAACTATGTAAAGACTCAGGAATTAAGAGGGAGTTGTCCACTCCTTATAATCCACAACAGAATGGAATTGCAGAAAGGAAGAATAGAGCTATCATGGAAGCTGCAAGAGCTATGCTTCATGATCAAGATCTTTCAATGCATCTTTGGGAAGAAGCAGCTAGAACAATAGTGTATGTATAGAACCGTACTCCGCACAGAGTACTCAAGAAAAAGACTCCTGAAGAAGTCTTCTCTGGCAAGAAACCAGAAGTCAGCCATCTTAGAATATTCGGCTGTCATGTGTACATACACATTCCCAAAGAGAAGAGAACAAAATTAGATCCTTCAGGAAAGAAGGGTATATTTGTGGGATACTCTGAAAGCTCGAAGGATTACATAATATACTTCCCAGGGTTCAAGAAGATTTACATTAGCAGGGATGTAACATTTGATGAAGATTCAACCTACATCAAATCCAGAAAGAAACCTGCTGAAGAACCTGAAGAAGCAGAAGCTCCTAGAATTCATGATATAGTCAGGAACGAAGAAACTCAAGAAGAAGTTCGAGAATTTGAAGAATCACAAAGACCTGTTGATCCACCACAGGAGAAGAATCCTCACAAGAGGAAACCTGCTTGGGTATGAGAGATTATCCAAGATGCAAAAAGATATGGGGTTCCAGAAGAGAATCTTAGAGAAAGAAAGAGGACTAGATCCTATTCTAGTTATGTAGCATTACTATGTGACTTCATTGATAAAGAACCTTCCAAATATGAAGAAGCGGTAGAACAGAAAGAATGGAAGGATGCGATGATCGAAGTGTATCAATTGATCATGAAGAATGATGTTTGGGATGTGGTCCCAAGACCAGAAGGGAAGTCAGTTGTAACTTCCAAGTGGATCTACAAGATCAAGCATGCTACAGATGGTAGCATAGAGAAATATAAAGAAAGATTTGTTTCTTGTGGTTTCTCATAGAAAGAAGGAATAGACTATGAAGAAACCTTTGCACCTGTAGCTAGACACACTTCCATTAGATCGGTACTTGCTCTGGCTGCAGTGATGAAATGGAAGATACACCAAATGGATGTCAAGACTGCTTTATTGAATGGAGTAGTGGAAGAGGAAGTGTATGTTGAGCAGCCACCCATTTTTGAGACACATGACAGGGAGTCTCATGTGTGCAAATTGAAGAAAGCCCTGTATGTCTTGAAACAGGAACCCAGGACATGGTACGGTAGAATTGAAATCTTTCTATCTAGTTTGGACTTTACCAAGAGTAAAGCAGATTCCAACCTTTACTACAAGGTTGAAGATGGCAACCTAGTGGTACTTATACTATATGTAGATGATCTGTTTGTGATAGGAATGGATGGGTTGATTGCGTATATGAAGAGAAAGCTTGCTGTCGAGTTTGAAATGAAGGAATTAGGTATGATGCATTATTTTCTAGGGATGGAGGTGTGGTAGACTATGGATGGAATATTCCTTAGATAAGGGAAGTATGCAGTAGAGATCCTGAAGGGATTTGGGATGATGGACTGCAAGGAATTAACCATACCTATGGCATCAAATATGAAGCTATTGAGTGATGCTTCATCAGAGACAGTTGATGCCATGATGTATCGTCAGATGATTGGGTCCTTGATGTACCTGACGAACACAAGACCAAATATTTGCTTTGCTGTGAACACCTTGAGCCAGTACTTGACATATCTGAGACATGTTCACTTGAATACTGCAAAGCATATTCTGAGGTACTTGAAGGGTACAGTTGATTATGGGCTCAAGTATAAGACTGATAAGAATATTAACCTGGAGGGTTATGTTGATTCAGATTGGGCAGATAGTGCCATCGATAGGAAGAGTACTTTAGGGTGTTGCTTCAATATGGGATCAGGTATGATCTCATGGTTTAGCAGGAAGAAATCCTATGTGGCATTGAGTACAACTGAAGCAGAGTATGTTGTAGCCTATTTAGCTAGTTGTGAGGCAGTATGGCTAAGGAAGCTACTGTATGACTTATTTGATCTCCAGTTAGATGCTACTTGTATATACTGTTACAACCAGAGTTGTGTAAAGTTGTCAGAGAATCCAGTATTCCATGACAAGTCGAAACATATCGAGATCAAGTGTCGCTATATCAGGGATATGGTGCAAAGAGGAGCAGTAAAGCTCCAGTATGTTGCGACAGGTGAACATATAGCTGATGTGTTGACTAAGCCATTGGCTAGGGTGAAGTTTGAGTACTTCAAGGAGAAGCTTGGTGTTCTCCAGATCAAGATTCCTCCTAAGAGGAAGTGATGTGTCCATACTGAGCCCTTCTGACATGGTGAGAGGATTGGTTCCTTCCATGGTGAGATGTAAGTGCTATGCCATTCTAACATGGTGAGAGGATTGGTTCCTTCCATGGTCAAATATAAGGGTTGTGCTCTTCCGACATGGTGAGAGGATTGGTTCCTTCCATGGTCAGATATAAGAGCTGTGACATGGTGAGAGGATTGGTTCCTTCCATTGTCAAATGTATGTATGGATTCCACACCCAGCATGAAAAAGGGTTGGCTTTGTGAATACAAATCTAGTATGAAAAAAGAATAGCTCTGTGTGGATACCACATCCAACATGAAAAAGGGCTGGCTTTGCGAAGACACATCAAGTATGAAAGAGGACTAGCTCTGTGTGGATCCCACATCCAGTATGAAAAAGGACTGGCTCTGTGAAGACACATCTATTATGAAAAAGGACTAGCTCTGTGTGGATGCCACACCCAGTATGGAAAAGGACTAGCTCTGTGAAGACTTATCTAGTATGAAAAAGGACTAGCTATGTGTGGATGCCACACCCAGTATGAAAAAATATTGGCTCCATGAAGACTCATCTAGTATGAAAAGGACTAGCTCTGAGTGGATCCCACACCCAGTATGAAAAAGGACTGGCTTTGTGAAGACTCATCCAATATGAAAAAGGACTAGCTCTGAGTGGATGCCACATCTAGTATGAAAAAGGATTATCTCTGTGTGATGATACATCCAGTATGAAAAAGGACTGGCTCTGTAGATGTACATCCAGCATAAAAAAGGGCTGGCTCTGTAGAGATTCCTATGACAAGAAGAATCAAGAGATAACTGTTGTAATGGATAATTCACCTAATAACCTAGGTCTGGGGGTTACCAACATACTATGACCTTGCAGACAGTTTGATTATAAAAGTGCAAATAGGAAATAGNCATCCCCAGTGGAGTCGCCAGTTCTGTTGTAATGGATAATTCACCTAATAACCTAGGTCTGGGGGTTACCAACATACTATGACCTTGCAGACAGTTTGATTATAAAAGTGCAAATAGGAAATAGGGAAGTAGCAGGGACTTACTTGTAATAAACGAAGGTTGATCCAAGCTGACTCCTTCCTCTTTGCTCCCCTCCTACAATCTCCAGGATAATTCCTCCTTCAACCTGTTAACAAAAGGTTCTTCCAATATACAGTATGATTCATATATAAAGATGTAGGTTAGGCAAATCACATATTATAATGAAATATAAATATTTACCAAGCTACAACACATGAAACACAATATGGAAGAAGTAATCT
>LPNX010745292.1:3409-27262 GCA_001517045.1 Pseudotsuga menziesii
TTTCTCTCGACTTTACGTGAGTTGTCACTTTTCGATAACTAATATGAAATATGATCATTTTTAGAGAAAAATTCTCTGAAAATTCATTGAAAATGGTTTTAAATGTCTTTATTTTCTGGAATTATTTACAATTTTGTCAATAAAAATGCCTTATTTTGTACATAAAAATGTCTTATTTTATAAAAAAAATCGTAAAATGTATATGTTTTTCATTATAAATTGCTTAAAAATGTATGTTATTTTGTTAAATTTCAAAAAACACACTTGAAAATAGAAATTAAAAATATTTTACAACAAAGATAATTCAAAGGCCCCAAAAAATGTCTGAAAATGAAAATGTGTGATGCTGGCATCAACCATTTTTGAAACGGGGGTAAAAATAGCTACTAAAATTAGGAGAGAGAAAAACGAGAACTGTGTCGAGTTCTCGTTTCATAGTATAAGTGGTTTCGTCCGTTGCAACATACTAGAGCTTCACTGCTCCTCTCTGCACCATAACCTTGATATAGTGATACTTGATCTCGATATGATTCGACTTGTCATGGAACACTGGGTTCTCTGAAAACTTCAGATAGCTCTGTTTGTCACAATATATACAAGTAGCATCCAACTGGAGAGATCAAATAAATCAGACAGTAGCTTTCTTAGACACATTGCCTCGCAACTAGCTGAACAAGTTGCGACATATCCTGCTTCAGCTGTACTCAGTGCCACATGTTTGTGCCAGAAATTGTTTCCAAGACTATAAAGNTTTCTTAGCCACATTGCCTCGCAACTAGCTGAACAAGTTGCGACATATCCTGCTTCAGCTGTACTCAGTGCCACATGTTTGTGCCAGAAATTGTTTCCAAGACTATAAAGAAACAAGCCAACACAATCTCAAATAATCAATTAAACAAACGTAGGTTTCAGAGTTTCTTGAAAGGTTTTTTGTGGTTATACAGTTTGCAGACAAACATGGAATACAATCATGAGCCAAATAGCAACTGAATCATAAGCAAAGAAAGGCAAAGATGCATAATATATTCACCAAAATCCAACAGAACATAATATTGAAGTTCATTCATAAAATATAAGCATTACCAGCATATAAACATAGACCAGCAATGAATTTATTAGTTAAGCAACTAAACAAGTTAAAACATGAAGCCAGCACATAAACTGAAGGGTAAAAGGATCATATATTTCATAATTTTTCCATCAAATACATATAAGAGTTATGTACTTAGCTCATCAATAAGTCTAGCAGAGCTCCTGAAGTCCTCCAAAAACTCCAACCCCTGTTCTATACCCTTGTCCCTCTTTTATAATTACAAAGAAGTAGTTCTATATTCCCTTCATTAGGTCGAAATTTAACTACCCAGAAGTTACATTAACTAACTTTCAACTAATTGACTAAAAATAGTAAATCGGATTCCTGGCAAACATGGCAAATTTCTGGAAAATAGATGTCAAATAAGCTTCCATATCTCTCCATTCGTCACACCTGTGTAAAACATGAGAGAGGTTTTTGTGATTTAGTCCGTCATGGACAAAAACCTCTCTTGGATTTTAAAACTTCATCTTCAATAAATCAGAATATTCCCCGTAAGATGAACACTAAAACAAGAAAATGTTAAATATTTAAAATCCCTAAAAAATAGGCTGCAAAGATTAAACTGAATCTTTCAAACCTTGAAAGTTGTTGCAAAACTAAGAGAATTTTTGTAGATGGATATCTTATTAACAAAAACCTCTTTTGGTTTTCAAAAATTCCTCTCCATCAACTCGTGGTCTGCATTTGACTTCAATAACCCAAAACAGGAAAATATGAGCAGAATTCTCAGTAATTTTTGCATTCCAAATAAATAGCACCAGTAGAAAGATTGGTTGTAGCCAAAGTGTTATAAATCCCAAAGATGGAAGCATCCCCATCCACTGCTTCATCCACTTCACCGGTTTTCCAATGGCTGAATGATGCTTCTGTATGATTTTAAGACCCTGTTAATGACCTAACAGCTCTTTTTT
The DNA here is from genome assembly GCA_001517045.1 of Pseudotsuga menziesii. Lineage (NCBI taxonomy): Eukaryota > Viridiplantae > Streptophyta > Pinopsida > Pinales > Pinaceae > Pseudotsuga > Pseudotsuga menziesii. Next base: position 5,417 of record LPNX010745292.1, read on the forward strand.
CCTCAAGTTTTCAGAGCTCCGACAGTAAGTTTCCTTTTGATTCTCTTTTCCTTTATCAACTTGAAAATAAGAATATATCTCTTTCATTCTTTTTGAGGGGCCGGTTAGCAGACATAGTTGAGTTCTTTTTGTTTTGTCTTGTTGAATTGGGCAATGGCCTTGATTGTATTCTCATACTGCGTCTAACACCACCTATCCATAAAGTACCTACCCCTTCTACATATTGCCAATCCTGCCTATTCAAAGTTTCCATCATTCTTATTTTCTGAGATCTGCTCAGTGCATTGAAATTATCTCCAAAGATCAAATGTGTGCCTGTGCTTAAGTTCTCTGTGTTTTGTCTTATTGATCTAGGAAGCAACTTTGACTCGTTATCTATAGCCTGTTGTTTGATAGGAAACTGTGAGTTGCTTAAATGTACATTCAGATTATTAGTGATGCTTTCTCCGTCTTTTATCTCTTCATGCATAGGTGACCGAGAAGAACTACTGATGCTCAATGATCTTTGGCCAACATATTCTACTTGTTTGAAATTTTGTGAAATCTCAGATGCTTCCTGAGAGAGGGAGATTAAGGGGCTGCAAGTTTTTGGTGCCCCTTGCTGAATGGATGCATTACATGCATCATAACTGTTATATGCAGTGGAATGAGATTCACTTTTGCACTTTCTCAATAACATAACTGCTGCTGAGATGTTAGAGGATAGAGACACAGATAATGAAGGAAATTGAGATTGAGTTGCTTTATATTGTAATTGATCTAGTTCTCTTTTGGCACCTACTAATACAACCTTTTCCCTTAATTGCATTTGTAAAGGGATGAGCACCTGATATGATCATATGTGTTTCACTATGTTTGAGTTGAGGGCTATGTGAATCATCTGAAGGCAAAACATCAAAAGTTTGTTGTCTGCTATCCAGTCGAGGAACCTTTTCTGATTGTAGAACTTGATTACCCAATTTGATATGATGTTCGGATTCTTCAAGCATTAATACGTTGGGAAGCACTCCCTTATTTGTTCGCAAGTGCTCATTTTCCAGAACATCAAGGCTGATCTCTGGCTTTGTCATTTGGATTATGGATTCCATAACATGACCTAGACAGTTACTGGAAATATCCACAGTAAAATTTTCTTCCTCTGACCTTTTCCCATCCCGTGATAATGTACTTTTATCATTAGAAGGAAGCTCCTCATTGGAGGAATTGCCACTTATTTCTCTGTCACTCCCCTGTATAGGTAGATTTTCCAGATTTGTTTCTCTTGGAGGTAAATTGGATGATTTTTGTTCCTTTATTATTTGCAGTAGTATTCTTTGATTAGCAGCTGCAGAAAACACGTTAACATCTTGCAAGCAGTTATAATATTTGTGTACAACACTTTTCATAGTTGAACCATCTTCGGTGATTGCATGATCCAATGTTGAATCAATTGAACTCAAATCAATCTTGAACGGTTTCTGGCCTTCGTGTTCTAGGCTTACAGGCAGACTTGGAAAATCAACTACAAGTGAAAGATCATTCTCCAAGTCCAGCGATTCCATAACCTCTTCCGTTGGCTGCTTTTTACGTTTGTAAAATGGCTCAGTCTTATTTCCTGATTCCTCATTCCCGTCTAGCCGCAAATGTTTAAAATTGATCCTTGAATTATATGATCGTCAACTTTTAACTATCCAAATGTCTTCAGGTCTTCAATTTGCTTCCAGCTGGCGCGCTGAAGAAGCCCTAAATCTCTTCTGCAATTGTAAATTCTGGACTTTAAGCAGATATATTCGTTCTAGCGTCTCCACCAGCTTCATAATATTTAATTTAGAACATCTTCCCCGAAAATCTTGCCTTATTTCTCTCACTCTCATCATTTGCTAGAAATTTGCATCCAGTTGCCAGAACAGTTGCCAGAATCTCCCTCACATGAGACTAGACACCTATTTACATGAAACAAAACTTGGAAAAACACATATCAACATGACCAATGAAGTATTTAACACTTTAGGAATGAAATCCCCAAAAAATCAGACTGAAAAATGACCATTTTGGCAAAAAAACGATTTTCCTGTAGCGTCGCAGTGTAATTTTTTGGCCGTTTCGCTACAGGAATATTTTAAAACCAATTTTGGCACTTTTTAGTCATTAATTCCATTTGAATGAGGTTTTTATGGTAAACTTTGATCATGGTGTTATTTGTGAACCAATTAATCGATATAAATCCTTTAGAACCCTTCAGAACCTAAAGAAACAAAAAATAATAAAAATCTAAAGGCAAAACTCGAAAATTTCACTCAAAAACCAAAAATTTTCTAAAGTAAGTAAAAGAGTAGACTTAAGCAAATGAGAAAACTTAAAATAAAAATTACAATCAAAATATAAAATTGAAGAAAACAAGTTCATGACTTAACACCACACAGGACTACTTCCTGCTAAACCAAGAGATCATACTTGATCCCATACTGAAGCAACATCCTGAAGTGCTCTTCCTATTGATGGCACTACCTACCCAATTTAAATCAACATAACCCTCCAAGTTAATATTCTGATTTTCCTCATACTTGAACCCATAATCAACTATACCCTTTAGGTACCTCAGAATATGCTTTGCAGCAATCAAGTGAACATGTCTCGGATCTATCAGGAACTGGCTCAAGGTGTTCACAAAAAATAAAATATCTGGTCTCTTGTTCGTCAGGTACATTAAAGACCCAATCATCTAACGATACATCATAGCATCAAGTGCTTCTAATGAAGCATCACTTAATAGCTTCAAGTTCGATGCCATATGTGTGGTTATGGCCTTGCAGTCCATCATCCCGAATCTCTTCAGAATCTCTACTGCATACTTCCCTTGTCCAAGGAAGATTCCATTTGCATTCTGCCACACCTCCATGCCTAAGAAATAGTGCATCATACCCAGGTCTTTCATTTCAAACTCGACAAAAAGTTTCCTCTTCCTATCAACAATCAACCCATCCACACCTGTTACAAATAGATCATCCACATATAGTAGGAGTATCACTGGATTTCCATCTTCAACCTTGTAGTAAAGGTTGGAATCTGCTTTACTCTTGGTAAAGCCCAAACTAGATAGGAAGCCATCAATTCTTCCATACCATGTCTTGGGTTCCTGTTTCAAAATGTATAGGGATTTCTTCAATCTAGACACATGAGACTCCCTGTCATGTGTCTCAAAAGCGAGTGGTTGCTCCACATACACTTCCTCTTCTACTACACCATTCAAGAAAGAAGTCTTGACATCCATATGGTGTATCTTCCATTTAATCACTGCATCCAAAGCAAGTACTGATATGATGGAAGTGTATCTGGCTACAGGTGCAAAAGTTTCTTCATAATCTATTCCTTCTTTTTGGGAGGAACCACGAGCTACAAATCTTGCTTTATATTTCTCGATGCTGCCATCTGCAGCATGCTTGATCTTGTAGATCCATTTGGAAGTTACAATGTATTTCCCTTCTAGTCTTGGGACAACATCCCAAACATCATTCTTCATGATCTATTGATACTTTTCAATCATAGCCTCCTTTCATTCTTTCCTTTCTACTGCTTTTGTTGATGTAATTGTAACTTCGGAATGTATTCACTTGTATTTCTTATGTATTGTAACCCTATGTTTATTCCTAGATGTATTTGTAATGTAATTGAGTCATGTCATGCCCTGATGTTTCTATTGGGAGGTTATATAATGTAAACAAGTCATGTCAATTCATTATGGGTAACCCTCCTATTGGTCAAGGGTTAAAGTCCCCAGAGTTCCAGGGCACTAGGGTTATTAGACTCTCCTAGAGAAGTTATCCCTAGTTGGGTTTAGTCAAGTCAGGAATTAGTATAAATAGAGAGCTAGCCTCTTTATTTATCACACACTCACTCACACTCAGTTGTAGAGCATAGCTGAGGAAGAAGAAGACACTGGGGCTAGGAAGAAAGAAGTTACTATTGTCAGGAGATCATCTTACTGTTTGGGGGTTTTATTTCTGGTGCTGATTCTATATCTAAGGAAGTTGTGGGGTTTTCTCCATTTACGGTTTCCCCGAGGATAAACACTATGTTCATTGTCTCTTTTGTTTGATTACTATGCATGCTATTCTCTCAGTTAAAGATCCTAATCTATTGCTAGCTTAATGATAAAAATATAACATGGTATGAGAGATAACCTGAGAAGAAGACACTATGTAAATGCGGGAACTAGGGCTTCCTACTTGTGGATATTCCTCCACATATTTTCAGAAAAAGAAGGTTGGATTAACTATCCTCCCTAGGGCGCATCTTTCTGTCAAAGCAGAATCCAATTCTGAGGTTTTTCAGTTTTGGACCCGACACTACTGCCAAAAATTAGGGCTTTCTACAGAAGTGGAATTTTTCAGTGAGCCCAGGCCTAAATTTATCTCCTCCTCAAAATCAAAGTTTAGAGATCAAGATCAAAGCATTTGGTTGGACAAAACTCTAGAAAAGCAAAACCCTAATCTGCTCCTAAACCAACACTGCAGAATTTCAGCTCCAAATCCAAATCCGACATCTTGACCTGGTAAGATCTAAATCTTTTGTATTTCCATTTGAGGTTCTCAGTTAAGATGTATCATAATACCAAGCTTGATGAAAATCTTGAGGGAGCTGATAACTTCTGATCCTGGAAGTATAGGAGCTCCCTAGTCCTCGAAGAAAATGAGTTGGACTCCTATATCAGTGAGGACGTTCCAATTCCAGAGGGAGATGAGGCTAAGGCCTTACACAAGAAGAAGTTGGTTATGGAAAAGAGGATTATTGCTGATTCAATCAAGGATCACCTCATACCACAGGTGTCTTCCCTAAAGACACCTAAAGCTATGTTTGATGTCCTAACCAAATTGTTTGCAAGGAAGAACATAAACAGGAAGATGACTCTGAGAAACCAACTGAAGAATGTAAAGATCCAAAATGCTGAGACCATCTAGTCTTACTTTACAAGGGTATCTCAGATCAAGGAACAACAAGAAGCAGTAGATGAAGAAGTGAAAAATGTAGAGATTGTGATGACCACATTGAATGGTCTCCCTAGATCATGGGACTCTTTCATTCGAGGGATCTATGCCAGGAATAAGTTAGTCAAGTTTAGCAGACTATGGGAAGAATTCTCTCAAGAAGAAGCTCAGATAGCAGCTCTCACATCCCACACCAATAAAACCAAAAGGGACCAGCATCACTCCAAAGGTAAGTCTTATCACTCTAGAAGAGATTGGGCTACTGTTAGATGTTACACATGTGATGAGAAAGGTCACATATCCAAATACTACCCTAACAAAGGGAACTCAAAGAAGAAGAAGGGAAACAAGAGAACACATCATGCTCATGCTACAGAGGATGATGAACCTTCCACAAAGAGAATCAGACAAGAAAGTGATTCTTCAAGAGATGAAGAATATGTGCTGATATTTGCTCTCATGAGAACTGGTTCACATGGAAACAATGATTGGCTCATAGATAGTGGTGCTTCCAAGCATATAATTGGATTCAAAGAATCATTTGTGAAACTATCTGAACATGAGTCACCTAACAAGGTGAAACTTGGGGATGACTACTAGTATGCAATAAAAGGTAGTGGTGAATCCTCCTATGAACTAGACTTTTGAAAGTCTATGAAGATGAAAAATGTATTATTTGTACCAGGACTAAAGAAGAACCTCCTCTCCATATCTGCATTGGATGCAAAAGGAATGATGGTTGATTTTGTAGATGTCCAAGTTCTTATGTGGCCAAAGGGAAAGAATTTTGACGATGCAATAGTGATTGGGGAATAAGAAGGAGGTCTATACAAATTGAAGGTCCAACCAGAACAAGATTTGGTTGACGACTCAGTAGAACCAAATTAACTTTGGCATAGAAGGCTTACACATGTGCATTACAAGGAACTACCACTTGCAAGCAAAGATGTTGAAGGTATTACAGAAATTCAAGCAAAGCATCATGGGGTCTACAAAGGATGTGCAAAAGGAAAGAACACAAAGAAGAAATTTCAAAGTAGTGAGAGCAAAGCAAAAGGAATCTTGGAAATCATCCACTTCGATGTATGTGATCCAATGTCATCAAGTTCACTAAGCGGGTATGTATACTATGTTTCTTTTATTGATGACTTTTCTAGGAAGACATGAATTTACTTCATGAAGAACAAAGATGAAGTATTCAACAAGTTCAAGGAATTCAAAGCCTTCATCGAGAACCACACTGAAAATAAGATCAAGATTTTTTGATCAGATAATGGCGGAGAATTCACATTAAATGAATTCAAAGAGTTATGGAAATACTCAGGGATTAAGAGGGATTTTTCCACTCCATATAATCCACAACAAAATGGGATTACAAAAAGGAAGAATAGAACTATCATGGAAGCTGTAAGAGCAATGCTTCATGATCAAGATCTTCCTATGCATCTCTGGGAAGAAGCTTCTAGAACAACAGTGTATGTATAGAACCGTACTCCACATAGAGTACTCGAGAACAAGACACATGAAGAATTATTTTCCAGCAAGAAACTAGAAATCGGCCATCTCAGAATATTCGGTTGTCCAGTGTACATTCAAATTCCAAAATAGAAGAGAACAAAATTAGATCCTTCAGGAAAGAAGGGTATATTCGTGGGATACTTTGAAAGCTTGAAGGATTACATAATATAATTCCTAGGATTCAAGAAGATCAACATCAGCAGGCATGTAACATTTGATGAAGACTCAACTTACAACAAATCCATAAAGAGACCTGTTGAAGAACATGAAGAAGTAGAAGCACCCAGAATTCATGATACAACCATGAACGAAGAAACTCAAGAAGAAGATCAAGAATTTGAAGAACCTCAAGAACCTGTAGATCCACCTCAGGAGAAGAATCCTCACAAGAGGAAACCTACTTGGGTACAAGAAGCTACCCAAGGTGCGGAAAGATATGGGGCTCCAGAAGAGAATCACAGAGAAAGAAAGAGGACCAGATCCTACTCTGGATATGTAGCTTTATTATTTGATTTCATTGATAAAGAACCTTCCAATTATGAAGAAGTGACAGAACAGAAAGAATGGAAGGATGCTATGATCAAAGAGTATCAATTGATCATGAATAACAATGTTTGGGACGTTGTCCCAAGACTAGAAGGGAAGTCTATCGTAACTTCCAAATGGATATACAAGATCAAGCATGCTACTGACAATAGCATTGAAAAATGTAAAGCAAGATTTGTTGCTCGTTGTTTCTACCAGAAAGAAGGAATAGACTATGAAGAAAATTTTGCACCTGTAGCCAGATACATTTCCATCAGATCGATACTTGTTCTGGTTGCAGTAATGAAATGGAAGATACACCAGATGGATGTCAAGACTACTTTCTTGAATGGTGTAGTGGAAGAGGAAGTGTATGTGGAGCAACCACTCGGTTTGAGACACATGACAGGGAGTCTTACGTGTGCAGATTGAAGAAAGCCCTGCATGGCTTGAAACAGGAGCCCAGGACATGGTACAACAGAATTGACAGCTTCCTATCCAGTTTGGGATTTACCAAGAGTAAAGTAGATTCCAACATTTACTACAAGGTTGAAGATGGCAACCCAGTAATGCTCCTACTGTATGTAGATGATCTTTTTGTAACATGTATGGATGGGTTGATTGTGGATACGAAGAGAAAGCTTGATTTTGAATTCAAAATGAAGGACTTGGGTATGATGCATTATTTTCTAGGCATGGAAGTGTGGTAGACTACGGATGGAATCTTCCTTGGACAAGGGAAGTATGCAGTAGAGCTTCTGAATAGATTTGGGATGATGGAATGCAAGGCCTATGGCATTGAACCTGAAGCTATTGAGTGATGCTTCATCTAAGTTGGTTGATGCCATGATGTATCATCAAATGATTGGGTCCTTGATGTACCTAATGAACACAAGACCAGATATTTGCTTTGCTGTGAACACCTTGATCCAATTCCTAACAGATCTGAGACATGTTCACTTGGTTGTTGGAAAGCATATTTTGAGGCACTTGAAGGGTACAGTTGACTATGGGGTCAAGTATAAGACTGATCAGAGGATTAACATGGAGGGTTATGTTGATTCATATTGGGTAGGCAGTGCCATCTATAAGAAGATCACTTCAGGGTGTTTCTTCTGTATGGTATCAGGTGTGATCTCTTGGTTTAGTAGGAAGAAATCCTATGTGGCACTAAGTATAGCTGAAGCAGACTATGTCGTAGCTTGTTCAGCTAGTTGTGAGGTGGTATGGCTAAGGAAGCTACTGTCTAATTTATTTGATCTCCAGTTAGATGCTACTTGTATATATTGTGACAATGAGAGTTGTGTGAAGTTGTCAGAGAACCCAGTGTTCCATGACAAGTCGAAGCATATTGATATTAAGTATCACTATATCAGGGATATGGTGCAGAGAGGAGTAGTGAAGCTCTAGTATGTTGCAATGGATGTGTTGAGGCCTGGAAATTCACAGGCGGCAACAGTAAGGGATTCTCCCCAATCAATGTTCCCAACTAGCCCGCTGACTGTTTGGAATAGGGAATCCGTCCGGTTTTCGGTCCGGCTACCGTCGGTCAAAAAACAAACAAACGCTTCACCGGTTACGGCCCGGTCCACCGAGTTTTGGATTTTTTGACGTAAAGGAATGAAATGCATGTGCCTAACTAAATGCAGGGCCATCTAGATGCAGGGAGTGGTCACAACGTGATGCGCAGGTTCTTACCTCTCATCTTATGCTCGCAGGCAACCAAATCAGACACAATCAGAAATAAACTAACTATCTAATCTATCCCTAGGGAGCAAAGTTATCATTTTTGGGTGAACAATACATCTTGTACACGCATTTTGAAGAATAATAGATAGCTGATACTTCTTCCAAGACACATGAACACTTACAAATATTCAAATAACCAGATAGCTGATCATTTAATAACAACATTCATTACTCACAACGAAAAATATCCAGAAATTACAGAAGAACATTTAGAAAGAACATAGGTTCAGAACATCAAATACTCTTACAGTAAATGAAACGCAGTTGAAAACGAAATAGTTCCTCTTCAACATTATTCATTGAGTTTTCATTGATACATTTCTCTTTTCACTCTCTCCGACAGGAAAAATTGCAGTTTCCTTTGCAAAACAAAGTAGTTCCTCTTACAAGCAAACAATTACAAAATTTTCCAGGGGAAAAAGCCCTGTCTCATTCCTACTTTCCAATGTTTAAACTACAACTACTGAATGCTTCATTTTCCCCCTCAGACGCGTGGTCTTTCAGTTTCTCCAACGCTTCATATTCCGATCTTGTGTCAGTATGTGACCATCAAACACTTGGTAACTGATCCGTTTCTGAGATCACACCTTTACAGTTCTGGACTTCGTCCTCCGTTCGCACCGTTTCAGTCATACTTCTGCCAAATGGGTTAGTCTTTCTTCTCATCGTGGCATATTGACCGGTCTTCTTGAAACTTCCTGCATTCAATTCACGATCATGGTTAAAACAACAAATATTATCGATTAACCACCATTCCACAAGGAAACGGCCGAGTGTGACGCATACGGGCCTGGAAAAATATCCTAGGGTCTATGGCGGGAAAAATCAGGTCGGCAGCTAGAAGGAAGTGAGCTCAGGAGCCAAGAGGATCCACCAGCCGCAACGTCGGATGAGACCTAAGTCGCGGCCATGCGAAACGAGGGCGGGATATGCCATAAATCGAACGTCAGTCAGCTTTTAGTTCAGACATCGAAAGACTCTAGGAGCCACAATGGCGGAGGAGGAAAGCTAGAGGATAAATGGAGCGGCTGGGAAAAATAAGTAGGACGTCGGACGACACTCAGATCGGGAGCGAGAAAGATCACCCAGCCGCAACGGCGACTGAGGAGAAGCTACGGGCAAGCGATTCGAAGGCTAAAATAAATCGGGCATCGGACGACACTCAGATCGGGCGAAGGAAAGATCTTGGAGCCGCAACGGCGGAGAAGCTGAGGCTTTGTAGCTTCCAATCCAACAGCAAAAAGAGGCCCGATTTTGGGAAACTTAAGGATCTGAGCAGCGTTAATGAACCAAAATCATTTTCCTCGTGAAGGCTGCCCTGAAGAACAAAAAATTACTTATTCACGGCCAAAAATCCACAACTTAACTGAAAATGAACATGGCATGAATAAACTGCTGGTATCCCATCTTCAAATTAAACGAAAGAAGATACGCCTGAGAGGCTCAAGCACTTTAATGATCCCACTAAAAAAAATGATGAGGAGGGGCCCAGAATTTAAATACGAGTAAATTTGGGGTTGGTAGTTGCGGCAACAACAACTGGCGATTTCCTGGTGAACCTAGATCTCTGGGTGATCATACTTTGAGCAACAGACTGTTTAACCAGAATGCTTCTAATGAATTCTTCCAGCCATATGGATTCCTCGACCAACAGAAATGCGTACCTTAATAATTGATGATGGTCCATTTGGGGAAAGTGGAAACCAGAGCCTTCAAGTCCGGATAACTCTATTGGGGCCAGAGGATGAGTTTTATTATTACCTCTGTCTTCAAGTAGTTAATAGTGTGGACACCACAGGATCGCAGCAGATAATAAACAGCAGTATCCATTTGTTCCTCATTCCCATACCATTTTAACACTCTTGTGCTTTTGGACTTTTGTCCCTTTCATTTGAGTCTTTCTGTGCGCCTTTCTTACTGAATTTTAATTCAGGATCCTCTATCCCATAGTGTCCTTTTGTGTGAGTGGTATATTTTAAACTTCAGCTCACAGACGGAGAGGATCTTTTGGCCTTAAGTACTTATGATTCAGCACCTACTTTGATTTGTAATGCTTTTATAGAAACCTGACTTTTTATTCGCCTTTTGGCATTCTTCTCTTGGAATGGGATCATTTATATTTAATACACTGTTCACCCTGCTCCTCTCCATGGGTCCCTTACTGTGGCTCCTTTGACATTTCAAATGTGATATGGATGGAACCCCGACATAGTACTCCAGACTTTCCGAATCCGGTTTAATTCACAAGGGTTAAGCAAGACTTCAATGCACACGAAATCTTAGTTGAGAAAACTATTAGGCTGAAAGAACTCTTTTAGCAACACACAGGCTGACACTCAACGTGTTTTCCATTCCCAACAACCTTCAGTTCCTCCAGACAACCGCAAGTTTATTCCTCTTATTGCAAATCAAATACTAAAATTAAATAAAATGAAAGCATGACTCGAAAACAACCCTACAGCTTATTTATATACAAGGCAGAAAATCAAAGAAACTCAAGAGAAGTAAGGCTTGAGAACCAAACCATTAACTGGCAAGTTCTCCTCCCATCCCTGTAAGTCCTGCAGCTTATAAGTAGCAGGGCCAAGTTTGGCTGCAATCTGAAAAGGGCCCACCCATAACTGCTGGAATTTGGTATGCTTTCCTTTCTTATCATGGGGGTGGTCTCATTTGAGGACTAAGTCTCCTACTTCAAAGTCTTTTGTCCCAGCTTTATGCTTGTCAAACCATCTCTTAAATGACTCTTGCTGTTGTTTAAAACGTTCTCTAGCCTTGGATCTAGCCTCTTCTGCTTTCAGGAGATTATATATCCTTATTTGTAGAACTTCATCCTCCGACCCCCTAGACTCTTGGGATAGTATGGAAGCTGGTAGCATGAGATTGGGAGGTAGGATAGCTTCTTTATCGTACACAAGGGTATAGGGTGATACTCCTATTGCAGACTTGGGGGTGACTTTGTCAGCCCACAGGGCATTGGGTAAGGCTGAGTGCCAACTCCGCTGGTTTTCTATTACGGTCTTCTTCAGGATTCTAATGAGGTTTTTATTGGAGGATTTAGCCAAGCCATTCCCTTACGGATAGTAGTTAGCAGAATAATGTAATTTTATCCCTTTATCATGAGCAAATGCAGTCAATTTAATTGATGAAAATTATTTAGCATTATCAAAAACTACTGAAATTGGAACTCCAAACCTGGTCATGATATGATATTGTAGGAAGCTGATGACTTCGTCCTCGTTGATCTTGCACAATGGTATAGCTTCGACCCAGCGAGTGAAATAATTAGTCGCAGTAAGAATGTACTTGTGCAGCAGGAAATAATTCGGTTTTATTTCTCCAATAATGTCCATCCCCCACTGTTCAAATGGTTCTGTGATCATAACAGGCTTTAGGGGTGTTGCTGCCCTGGGCTGTCTTCCACAGCACCTTTGACAAATGTCACATTTCCTGACATGTGCATGTGCATCCTTGAAGAGCGTAGGCCAATAGTAACCGGCTCTAAGGATTTTGTGGGCTGTAGTGTCACCTGAATAGTGTCCCCCAGCCGGACCATCATGTAATTCTGCCATTACTTTCCTTTCATCTTCCTTTTCTAAGCATCTAAGAAGAACCCCATCATAATTCTTCCTAAATAACACCCCTTCAACGAGTTGATAGGAGGCTGATTTGAGATGCAGAGCTCTTCTTTGTTTGGAATTCCAATGCTTCAGCAATAGCCCTGACTGCAAGTAATGCACAAGGTCTCTATACCAGGACTCAGGAGCTGTAAACAGAGGGCAAACATCCATTACATGCAATTCGACTTCATCTTCCCATGCGTGTTCTTCGTTTTTTCTACATCCAGTCATCAATTTGCATAGCCCTTGACCTTTCACTATAGTGGCTGGTTTGAATTCAAGGTTGTATTATTGAAGGGCTGCGATCCAGTTGCCCCTTCTTTCTCCCAATTCTTTCTGAATGAGAAGAGACCTTACAGCTGGGTAAGGGACTATTACCTTGGTCCGATTTTTTAATATATAGGTCCTAAATTGCTTTACTGCCTTAAATATTGCGTATGCTTGCTTATCAATGGAAGGGTAGTTTAATTCAGCCCCTTGTAACCCGGTGCTCATGAAAGATATTGGGAATTCATCACCCCCATCCTCCTTTTGCATGAGCACAGCTGCCAATGAATCATCGGACGCAAATGTATACATAATAAAGTCCTTATCAAAATATGGACTTTTCAGAGAGGGCACATGTGCGACAGCAGTCTTGATTTTACTGAAAGCATTCTTTTCAGTTTCAGTCCACTTAAACTGCGCATTTTGCTTAACCATCTGCTGTAATGGTTTAACAGTCTGGGCAAAATTGGGCACAAACCTACGCACGAAATTTATTGTTCCCATGAAGGATTGCATTCCCTTTTTATTATGGGGCATGGTGATTTGTTCAATGGCCTTGATTCTTTCTCGGTCTATGGATATACCTCTCTTTGAAACTACATGCCCCAGTAACTTGCCTTCAGTGACCGTGAATATGCACTTCTTAGGATTGAGAGAAATTCCATACTTCCGACAGCGCTCGAAAATTTACAAAATTTTCCAGGGGAAAAAGCCCTGTCTCATTCCTACTTTCCAATATTTAAACTACAACTACTGAATGCTTCATATTCCGATCTTGTGTCAGTATGTGATCATGAAACACTTGGTAACTGATCCGTTTCTGAGATCATGCCTTTACAGTTCTGGACTTCGTCCTCCGTTCGCACCGTTTCAGTCATACTTCTGCCAAACGGGTTAGTCTTTCTTCTCATCGTGGCATATTGACCGGTCTTCTTGAAACTTCCTGCATTCAATTCACGAGCATGGTTAAAACAACAAATATTATCGATTAACCACCATTCCACAAGGAAACGGCCGAGCGTGCCGCATACGGGCCTGGAAAAATATCCTAGGGTCTATGGTGGGAAAAACCAGGTCAGCAGCCAGAAGGAAGTGAGCTCGGGAGCCAAGAGGATCCGCCAGCTGCAACGTCGGATGAGACCTAAGTCACGGCCATGTGAAATGAGGGCGGGATATGCCATAAATCGGACGTCGGTCGGCTTTTAGTTCGGACACCGGAAGACTCTAGGAGCCACAATGGCGGAGGAGGAAAGCTAGAGGATAAATGGAGCGGCTGGGAAAAATAAGTTGGACGTCGGACGACACTCAGATCAGGAGCGGGAAAGATCACCCAGCTGCAACGACGGCTGAGGAGAAGCTACGGGAAAGCGATGCGAAGGCTAAAATAAATCGGGCGTCAGACGACACTCAGATCGGGTGAAGGAAATATCTTGGAGCCGCAACGGCGGAGAAGCTGAGGCTTTGCAGCTTCCAATCCAACAGCAAAAAGAGGCCCAATTTTGGGAAACTTAAGGATCTGAGCAGCGTTAATCAACCAAAATCATTTTCCTCGCGAAGGCTGCCCTGGAGAACAAAAAATTACTTATTCACGGCCAGAAATTCACAACTTAACTGAAAATGAACATGGCATGAATAAACTGCTGGTATCCCATCTTCAAAGTAAACGAAATAAGATACGCCTGAGAGGCTCAAGCACTTTAATGATCCCACTAAACAAAATGATGAGGAGGGGCCCAGAATTTAAATACGAGTAAATTTGGGGAGGGCAGTTGTGGCAGCAATAGGATGAACAGATAACTGATGTGTTGACTAAGCCATTGGCTAGGGTGAAGTTTAAGTACTTCAGGGAGAAACTTGGTGTTCTCCAGATTGNGGGAGGGAAGTTGTGGCAGCAATAGGATGAACAGATAACTGATGTGTTGACTAAGCCATTGGCTAGGGTGAAGTTTAAGTACTTCAGGGAGAAACTTGGTGTTCTCCAGATTGAGATTCCTCCCAAGAGGAAGTGATGTGTCCATGCTGAGCCCTTCTGACATGGTGAGAGGATTGGTTCCTTCCATGGTCAGATGTAATTGTTGTGCCTTTCTGACATGATGAGAGGATTGATTCCTTCCATGGTTAGATGTAAGTGCTATGCCTTTCTGACATGATGAGAGGATTGGTTCCTTCCATGGTCAGATGTAAGTGATGTTCCTTTTCGACATGGTGAGAGGATTGGTTCCTTGCATTGTCAGACGTTTGTGTGGATTCCACATCCAGCATGAAAAAGGGTTGGATCTATGAAGACACAACTAGAATGAAAAAGGACTAGCTCTGTGTGAATGCCACACCGAACACGAAAAAGATTTGTCTCTATGAAGACACATCTAGTATGAAAAAGTAATAGCTTTGTGTGGGTGCCACATCCAGCATGAAAAAGGGCTGGCTCTATGAAGAAACATCTAGTATGAAAAAGGACTAGCTCTGTGTGGATGCCACACCCAGCATGAAAAAGGGATGGCTCTGTGAAGACTCATCTAGTATGAAAAAGGACTAGCATTGTGTGGATGCCACACCCAACATGAAAAAGGGTTGGATTTGTGAAGACTCATCTAGTATGAAAAAGGAATAGCTCTATGTGGATGCCACACCCAACATGAAAAAGGGATGGCTATGTGAAGACTCATCTAGTATGAAAAAGGACTAGCTTTGTGTGGATGCAACACCCAGAATGAAAAAGGCCTAGCTCTGTGAAGAATCATCCAGTATGAAAAAGGACTGTCTCTATGTGGATGCTGTATCTAGTATGAAAAAGGACTAGCTCTGTGTGATGATACATCTAGTATGAAAAAGGAGTAAAGGACTGGCTCTGTAGATTTACATCCAGCATGAAAAAGGGATGGCTTTGTAGAACTTCTTGTGACAAGAAGAATCAAGAGAGAACACCTGTGATGATTCAATGATGATCCAGATCGAGTGCTAATCTAGATCCAGTGACGATGTCCAATGATGATCCAGATCGAGTGATGATATGGATCGAGTGATGATGATCTAGATCGAGTGATGATATAGATCCGATGATGAAGATGACGTGAAGATGAAGATGACCTGAAGATGAAGATGAATTGAAGATGAAGATAACTTAAATATGACAAGGACTTGATGATGATCCAGATGATACAGAGAAGAGGACTCGTGCGGAAAATTGTGTCGAAAGAATACCTTCCTAGTTAAGAAGGAGTGCTGATGTAATTGTAACTTCGAAATGTATTCACTTGTATTTCTTATGTATTGTAACCCAATGTTTATTTTGGGATTTATTTGTAATGTACTTGAGTCATGTCATGCCCTAATGTTCCTATCGGGAGGTTCTATAATGTAAACAAGTCATGTCAAGTCATTGTGGGTAACCCTCCTATTGGTCAAGGGTTAAAGTCCCCACAGTTCTGGGGCACTAGGGTTATTAGACTCTCCTAGAGAATTCATCCCTAGTTTGGTTTAGTCAAGTCAGAAATTAGTATAAATAGAAAGCTATCTTCTCTATTTATCACACACTCACTCACACTCAGTTGTAGGGCATAACTGAGGAAGAAGAAGACACTGGGGCTAGGAAGAAAGAGGTTACTGCTGTCGGGAGATCATCTTACTATTTTGAGGTTTTAATTTTGGTGCTGATTCTATCTCTGAGGAAGTTGCAGGGTTTTCTCCATTTATGGTTTCCCCAAGGATAAACACTATGTTGATTGTCTCTTATGTTTGATTGTTGTGCTTGTTATTCTCTTAGTTAAAGATCCTAATGTATTGCTAGCTTAATGATAAAAATCTAATAGATTCTTCATAGTTGGAAGTTTCTTTATCTATAATGTCACATAGCAAGGCTACATAACTGGAGTAGGACCTAGTTCTCTTTCTTCCTCTGTGTGTTTCTTCTGAAGCTCCATATCTTTCTACACCTTGGATAATTTCAGGTACCCAAGCAAGTTTCCTCTTATGAGGATTCTTCTCCTGAGGTGGATCTACAGGTTCTTTAGGTTCTTCTAATTCTCTATCTTCTTCTTGAATTTCTTCGTTCATGGTTGTATCATGAATTCTGGGTGCTCTTATTTCTTTAGTTTCTTTAGCCGGTCTCTTCCTGGATTTGATGTAGGCTAAATATTAGTCAAATGTTACATCTCTGCTAATGTCAATGTTCTTGAACCCTAGGAAGTATATTCTGTAAGCCTTCGAGCTTTCAGAGTATCCCACAAATATACCCTTCTTTCCTGAAGGAGCTAACTCCGTCCTCTTTTCTTTCGGAATGTGTATGTATATAGGACATCAGAATATTCTGAGATGGCTGACTTTTAGTTTCTTGTCGGAGAAAACTTCTTCAAGAGTCTTGTTCTTGAGTACTCTGTGTGGAGTACGGTTCTATACATACACCGATGTTCTGGTAGCTTCTGCCCATAGATGCATGGGAAGATCTTAGTCATGAAGCATGGCCCTTACTACTTCCATGATCGTTCTATTCTTTATTTCTACAATTCCATTCTATTTTAGATTATATGGAGTGGATAACTCCCTCTTCATCCCTGATTCCTTACATAGCTCTTTGAATTCATTTGATGTGAATTCTTCGCCGTTATCTGATCAAAAGGTCTTGATCTTCTTTTCTGTGTGATTCTCGATCAAGGATTTGAATTCCTTGAACTTGTTGAATACTTCATCTTTGTTCTTAATAAATTATATCCATGCCTTTCTAGAAAAATCATCAATAAAAGAAACATAGTATATGTTAGTGCCATAAATTGTTCTCAGACTACTAAAGAACAAGCCAACACAATCTCAATAAATAAAATTATGTAAAACAGGTTTTTAGGGTTTTGGTTTTAAAAACTTCATCAACAAGGAGGAAATAAACATCCACAAGCTAATACAGAACTGAATTATGCAAGTTGGATAAACTGGGGATCAAACACATCCCAATAAGCCATAAACATTACACATGAAATACTAATTCCACCCATAGGAGACAAGCATTTACATGAATAAACCTTTAAACAAAAAATGAAATTGTAGAGTGAGCAATCAACTAGATCAGAAATGAAAAAGCATGATAGGTAAAAGGGCTTATCAATTTATATATAATCAATAATAGTCATCCACTTACATAGGATTTATAAGTGCTAGCTTGAGAAATCAAAACTCCAAAAGCCTATCCTTGAGTGAAAAATCCCACTCCAAAACTGTATGTTTGTCTTCCTTTTATCATTACAAAAGTAACGTAGTTCCATAAATACCTTCTAGGTCGACATTTGAAATAGTTACATCAATTAGTTACATGATAACTCAAAATCTTTAAAGACAATTAACCCAAAAATAGCAAATCGGATTTGGGGATATTTGGCAAATTTCTGAAAATTTGGGTCTCAAAGACGCCTCCATATCTCTGGATCCGGGACACCTGCGCAAAAAATGAGAGAGGTTTTTTTAAATGAGTATGTTATGAACAAAAAAATATCTTCGTTTTTCAAAATTCCTCTTCAATTGATCGGACTACATGATGAAAATGTGTGACTAAAACAGGAAATTATTAAATAATTCAAACCCTGAAAATAGGCCACAAAGATGAATTTGAATCTCTCAAATGATAACAGTTGTTGCAAAATGGAGAGGGGTTTTTGTGAATGATTTTGTTATGGATAAAAACCTATTTTGGTTTTCTTGAATTCGTTTCCATATCCTTGTAATATTCTCCCAATGACAATGACAAAAATAGGAAAAACAGAGCTGCTACAGGAATCTCCTCATGAAAATATTTGACAAAGGACCAAAAAATGAGAGTTAGACTATAAATCAAAACTTGGAATAAAATTTTATTATAAGTTTTTTAAATCTTAAAGATATACATATTAACTAATAAGCCCAAAAGACAAACCTTAAAACTAAAATAATGAAATAATTCAACCATTAAAAGCATTAAACCCAACCAAAATTATTAATTGTCCAAAATTATTAAAATCAACATAAAATGTAAAATCATTTTAAACCAACTGTTGAAAATTAGGACAAAAAGAACAAATAAACTAAGAACAAGATCTAGTTATAACAGTATACATACCCGCTTAGTGAACTAGATGACATTGGACCGCATACATCGGAGTGGATGATTTCCAAGCTTCCTTTTGCCTTGCTCTCGCTACTTGGAAATGTATTCTTTGTGTTCTTCCCTTTCGCACATCCTTTGCATACACCTTCATGTTTTGATTGCATTTCTGGGAGACCTTCAACAACTTTACTTACAAGTGGTAGTGCTCTGTGATGCACATGTGAAAGCCTTCTATGCCAAATCTCATTTTCTTCTACCAATTCATAAACCAAAGCTTGTTTTGGTTGTCCCTTCAATTTGTATAGTCCTCCTTCTTGTTCCCCAATCACTACTGCATCATCGAAAGAATTTCCTTTTGGCCACATGAGGACTTTACCATCTACAAATGCAACCCTCATTCCTTTTGCATCCAATGCAGATATGGAGGGGAGGTTCTTCTTTAGTCCAGGTACAAACAATACATCTTTCATCTTGATATACTTTCCAGAGTCTAGCTTGTATGAGGACTCACCACTACCTTTTATTGGATAATGGTAGTCATCTCTGAGTTTCACCTTGTGAGGTGATTCATGTTCAGATAGTTTCACAAAGGATTCCTGGAATCCTGTCATATGTTTGGAAGCACCATTGTCTATAAGCCAATCATTGCTGCCATGTGTGATAGTTCCCATGAGAGTGGAAATCAGAACACATTCTTCATCACTTGAAGAATCATCATTGTCTTGTCTGTTTCTCTTTGTGGAGGGTTCATAATCGTCTGCAGCATGAGCATGATGTCTTCTCTTGTTTTCCTTCTTCTTGTGAGAGCTACTTTTGTTTCTAGGACAATCTCTAGAAAAGTGTCCTCTTTCATCACATGTATAGCGAATGAACTTAGACTTATCTCTAGGCTTTCTAAAGTTATTCCTTTGATGAGAGTACTTACCTCTATGGTGGCTAGATTTGGTTTTCTTGGATTGTACTGTGAGAGCTTGATCTTCACTTCCGATATTTTCTTCTCGAGCTGCTATCCGAGATTCTTCTCGAGAGCATTCTTGCCATAGTCTGCTGAACTTGACTAACTTATTTGTGACATAGATCCCTTGAATGAAAGAGTCCCATGTCCTGGGGAGATGATTCAAGGTGGTGATTACAATTTCTGTGTTCTCCACTTCTTCATCTACTGCTTCAATTTGTTCTTTGATATAAGAGACCCTTGTTAAGTATGACTGTATGGTCTCCACATTCTGGATCTTTACATTCCTCAACTGGTTCCTCAAGGTCATCTTCCAGTTTATGTTTTTTCCTTTAAACAATTTGGTTAGGGAATCAAACATAGCTTTAGGTGTCTTTAGGGAGGACACCTGTGGTATGAGGTGATCCTTTATAGAATCAACAATAATCCTCTTAGCCATAACCAACTTCTTCTTGTGTAACTCCTTAGCCTCATCTCCCTCTGGAACTGGAATCTCCTCATTGATGTAGGAATCCAACTCATTTTCTTCCAGGACCAGGGAGATCCTATACTTCCAGGATCGGAAGCTATCAGCTTCCTCAAGATTTTAATCAAGCTTGCTATGATGAGACATCTTAACTGAGAACTTGAAATGGAAATACAAAAGATTTAGATCTTACCAGGTCAAGCTGTCAGATCTAGATTTGGAGCTGAATTTCTGCAGTGCTGGTTCGAGAGCAGATTAGGGTTTGGCTTTTCCGAAGTTCTGTCCAACCAAATACTTTGATATTGATTTCTAAACTTTTATTTTGAGGAGTAGATCAACCTAGGCATGGGCTCACTGAAAAATTCCACTTCTGTGGAAAGTCCTAATTTCCGATAGTAGTGTCGGGTCCAAAACTAAAAAGCTCAGAATTGGATTCTTCTTCGACAAAAAGATGTGCCCTAGGGAGGAGAGTTAGTCCAACCTTATTTTTCTAAAAAAAATTGGAGAGAGATACAAAAGAATAGGAATCCCTAGTTCTCGTAGTTTTACAGTGTCTTCTTCTCAGGTTAGCTCTAATACCATGTTAGATTTTTAACATTAAGCTAGCATTATATTAGGATCTTTTAATTGAGAGAATAACAAGCACATAAATCAAACACAAGAGACAATGAACATAGTGTTTTTCCTTGGGGAAACCATAAATGGAGAAAACCTTGCAACTTCCTCAGAGATAGACTCAACACCAAAAGTAAAACCCCAAAAAAGTAAGATGATATCCCGACAGCAGTAGCCTCTTTCTTCCTATCCCCAATGTCTTCTTCTTCCTCAACTATGCACTACAACTAAGTGTCAGTGAGTGTGATAAATAGAGAGGCTCACTCTCTATTTATACTAATTCTTAACTTGACAATGACTCACTATGGCCAACTTCTCTAGGAGAGTCTAATAACCCTATTGCCCGGAATTGTGGGGACTTTAACCCTTGAGCAATAGGAGGGTTACTTCCAATGACTTGACATGACTTGTTTACATTATAGATCCTTCCAATAGGAACATCGGGGCATGGCATGACTCAAATACATTATAGATAGTTCCCGGAATAAACATCGGGGTACAAGACATAAGATATATAAGTAAATACATTCTGAAGTTACAAATACATCAACAAAGTTCACCCTCATGGTCCGTCCAACAAAACCTAGGATACCGGCCCGATAGAGCAAAGCCTTGTCGAAAACACCTGTGATACAAGTGTCATCTCACTCGAGATACCTTATGGGAGCTGTAAGAACTAGGATTTTGCATTGATGGAGGAAGGTCTTTCAATGCCAATGATCGACCAATAGTAAAACAACATTATCCCAAGAAAAACTTGCCGACATATAATTCTGGAAATAACATTATGTGACAACTTATAGTTTGATTCCATTTATGATTTAACAAATTATCCTGAATGCATAATACATAACATTACTAGTTGCAACATATCGTAAAGAAAAACAACACACACATATATCAGCATACACCATTTGACATAGGTATTTTAACGTGGAAACCCATATGGGAGAAAACCACAAAAGTGTTCTTCATCTATCCCGAGTCATGTCTAGACCACTTTGTTTCTATGTACACAGTCTGTAGACTTATTAATCAACATATTTATTACATTAGATCTACGCACAAATCACGCAGATCGACAAAACTTCTCTTTCATGAAT
>LPNX010745301.1:3139-69638 GCA_001517045.1 Pseudotsuga menziesii
AATGAATAATCCTTCAGTTTAATACTCTGGCTGTGATATAATATTCCATCAAGTTGCCAAGAAATTCCACTTGGCCATGGCGTACTTACAACATTCAATGAATAATCTTTTCTTCAGTTTAATACTCTAGTTGTGATATAATATTCCATCAAGTTGCCAAGAAATTTCACTTGGCCCCAATTGCTTTCGAATAGTGTCACAATGGCAACAAAGTAGAAGCAAAACATGTTTGGAGATCTGAAGTTTTGTTGGGAAAATCTCATCGCCCTTATGTAACCATCAAACCAAAACCCCATTGACAGTATCAATATATTAACTGTCATGCGAAGGGAAATAGTACTTTCCTAGTAATTGATATGGCAGAGAAAAACAACAATCAATAAACACCTCACAAGATATTCATTGTTAATTTGAAATGCCATTAATAAACCATAAACCAAAGGAGACCTTCAAAGCCACGGTGAGAATGTAGGTGTAATAAAAGATATAAAGCTTCACAACTCAAACTCAAAATCGAGTAATTCAAACCCATACAATCAATTACTAGTAAAGCAGAATCCATGAAATGATGGTAGTGGATTATTCAGAGATCTTACAAAGTACAGTCATGGTATAATAGGTGGGAAAATTGATTTGCGGCCCACGATCAATTATAGACTACACAAAATGGAAGACGTAAAGGCCAGCCCCAAATAATCCATCAAGTTAACCAGCCTGGTGCAGGCTTTAATATGACAGCTGCTGAATCTCAAGCATCAAGCTGGTTAATGTTGGCCCTAAATTAAAATGATTTTAATTCGTGAGTCCCAACATTGTTGGTTGTCCTAGTTGTGCTCAATGTCCAACTCTGTCTGTAAGGACAGGGTTCATTTACCTAGCTGCATATACAATGAACAGACCACCCCAAATGCCTCCATTAAGGCTCGACCTGTCGCAATTTAGGGTAGAGGTGCATCAGTGGCATCAACCAGTCATGAATAAGTTACCTACCTTCAGTCAAGGCAACAATACAATCGAATACCATGTATGATGTGAGTCGTGAGTCGTGATTTAGAAAGGGCAGCGCTGTACAGTCTATGAAATGTTAGTTCCTTGTAAATTGTGGGTTTCCAAAATAAAACAAATAAAATGTTTACAACTCAAAACTAGGGATCCCATTTTACGATTATGAACCCATTTTGACTAGCCTGTTACATATTATTTTTGAAGAGGTAAAGACCTTTAAGCCTCTTCAGAAGCATAGGCATAGAATTAGGAACATTGGGAAGTCTCCTACTTCTGTGTATCCTATGATCTGTTTTGATGGTGCTGCTACAAATAACATGGGTGGAGCGGGATTCTGTCTTTGGCTGAATGAACAACACCTTCTTGCTTTCAAACTTGGATGTGGTAGATGCACAAATACTAGAGCAGAACTCTTAGCACTCTGGGCATCATTACGGGTCACCAAGGATATTGGGTTACCTTACCTACATATCTTTGGCGACTCCTCTGTGATTATAAACTGGGCAAAAAAGGAATCTACCCTAGACATGGTGAATCTCGAGGCTTGGTGCTTCAACACCAGAATTCTCATGTCCTCTTTTATATGGGTGGATTTCAGTCATGTCTATAGGGAACATAACAGGAGGGCAGACATCTTATCCAAGGAAGGATTGCACTTGGATCCGGGCCATCTCTTACTTACTGAATCATTTGGGAATGAGATTATTGAGGTTGACTCATCACAACTTTTTTAGAATATGCTCATTCTATTACAATTTATCTCTCATGATTCATTGAGCTACTGTCAGGTTTTGTTGAGCAAGCTACTACAGGATACAAGAGTCACTCTCCTTGCTTGGATCAGATTTCTGGGCTCCTGTTATTTTCTCTAGGGACATAGATGACTGATTCAGACAGCTCTCTTATGAGAGGGATTTTATTGTAGTGATTCCCAAGTGCTTTGGGTACCTCTGTATTTTTGCGGGTATCTATTTTGTATTTTTTTTTTTTGTGACATATGTATGTTTGGATAGGAGAATATTACCTGAAAATTTTGTGCTGTCCCTAGTGGCATAACTGTAATGACTGAAGATGTATAAGGTTCCTTTGATTCAGTGGGATTCATTTCACTGTACTCTTGTCTTTTTATGCTTAATAAATGAATCTTGATTAAGATTTAAATAACCTTCAGTTAAAGAGTGGGTAAAGAAATAGGTATGAAATTTGTTTTTGTTTTTTTCATATCAATTTTTTTATTAATAGTATTTGTTTTGTGCTTATATTAACTCTACCAATCTGGTATGAATAATGGATATACAATTAATCTATTTTAGGCTTTGTTTAATAGCTAACTATCTTTGGTTGTTCCTATTGATTATTCAATGTTGTCTACTAGTTTGTGATGGGTTCAGTTATGCGAATAGTCCACATCCAAAGGTCATAATATTTTTTGCTTGTAGGAATTTTTTTTATAATATTTGTCCTTACATGTATGTCTTTTTTTAGTGTTTAGTTATGCAAAAATAAAAATCCGTTTAATATTTATTTTGGTATTGTTTTTTAAAATGGTTTCAGGTTATAGGCTTATAGAGAAATTGTAGATATTCACAGACTTCTATTTATCAACTGCGTTTTTGATGGGCTTCTATGAGGATCATGAATGAATTTTTCTGCAATTTAATTTATTGAGAAGCAATGTCTAGAATTGATCGACCTAAAAAACATGGGAGACAAACAACGCTTGATAATGTATTTAACTTGAGTCGTCATGATGTACATGTTGAAGAAGATGTTGATTTTGAAAATGAAGAGAATATTGAAGAGGAAGGTCCTCTAGAAAAGAAAGGTAAAGGAGTAGGTACCAAAAGATCATTCAAACCTGCATGGAAGTTATTGCACAAATGGGCTTATCCAATAATAGGCACAAATGGTGATGAGTGTATGAAGTGTTTATGGTGTGTTAAATTCAAAGGAGATACACCATTTGCAAGGGAAGGTAGTAGTACAATCCAATTAATTGGATTAAATGTCCATGCATCATCTGAGGCTCATAAACGCTCGGTTCAACTATTGGAATATGAATCGAGACAACCATGCTTGCCCATCCAAAAGCACATTGAACTTATGTTGGATGTTGAAAAATCCAGAATAATTAGTGCTATGGAAACTATGTATTTTGTCGCTGTAAGGGATTTACCGTTAGAATTGTACAAAGACTTGTGTGACTTGCACAGGTATAAGGAAACTCCTAATATGCCATTAACTAATGAATATTATTCATATGTTAATATCACATATGGTAAAGATTTTTTAACTGCAGCAAAAGAGGTTTATTGGGAAAAGTTAAAGGAAGAAATTTGTTCGAGTCCTTTTTATTCCATTCTAGTTGATGAAAGCACAGATAAAACAATGGAGCAACACTTGATTGTATATATTACATATCTAATGGATGGAGGGAGGGGTTCACGCATGAAAAAATTTATTCAACTTTTGAAAATAAAAAGCAGCACTGCACAATCCATGTATGAAGCATTATTGGGGTTATTATCTGAGATGAAGTTATCAAAACACAAAATGGTGGGTTTTGGGTCAGATGGAGCTTCATCAATGAGAGGAATCCATGAAGGTTTGGCAGCCAAGTTACTTCGCGATGTGCCTCATTTGTTATGCATTCACTGTGTAGCACATCCTGAGGCCTTAGCTATAACAGATGCTTCAAATTATTTCCCTGAATTTAGTTATATTGATAAACTAGCCAATAAAATATATTCATGGTTAGGAAAATCTGCAAAGAGGCACGGAGAATTTAAGAGTTTGTTGGACCTATTTCAAATTGACAGGTTGCAAGTACTTCAAATTCATCAAATACGATGGCTTTCTAGGGGGCAGGTTATGAGCAAGCTTGTTAAAATCATGCCAGCATTGTTACAAGAATGGAAACATGATGATAGAAAGATGTATGAAATGGAAACAATATTCCAAGTTCAATTTTGCATCCATTTGCTTGCTGATGTTTTGACTGAACTAAATAAGTTGAGTCAATGATTTCAAGAGGAACACATCGATATAACATCCATTGGCATGCAATTAGATGTCTTCATTGATCTTCTTCGAAGAAGATTCTTGCGAAACATATTTGGGGCTGGTTCTCAACATGTTTCAAATTTCTTAAGAAATCAGAAAATGGAAATTTGGATTTTATTGATAATACAGGTGTTTCACATGTCCATTCGTTAAGATTTGAACCTTTACCAAATTCGCTTGGGTTTGGTACTATGGAAGATAGCATTGACTTAGGAAAATCATTTATCCAAAATTTGGTTAACTGTCTCAATGATAGGTTTACAGATTTGTTGGTATTTAATGTAGCAAAACTTTTTATTCCCCGTTGTTACTTTGAAGAAGAGAATGAAAGAGATTCTGAAACAAGACGATGGTTGTTACGTCTATGCGAAAAATTTGATACTGAAAACTCACCTATAATCGATACTGAAAAATGTGAAGGTGAAATGGAAAGTTTTGTTGTCACTTTACATCGAGCATATCCAAATAAAAACATGTTTGGAGCATGGCAGCAATGCAGAGGTGAACCAGAGTGGTGTGAGTCTTTCCCAAATTTGATGAAATTGTGGCAAGTTGTTTTGATTCTTCCAGCAAGCACTGCTAGTTGTGAAAGAGGATTCTCTAAGTTGAATCGAATAAAAAATGATGATAGATCAAGACTTTGTTTAGAAACCTTAGACACTTTAATGTTTTTATCTCTATCAGCACCTAAAGAGTTGCATGAGGTTGATTGGAATGCAGTTTATGAAACTTGGACAAAAATGAAGTTGCGACAACCTCTTCCACTAGGATGAGTGAGCTGATGATGATACACTGTTTATAACAATATTGTAACTCCTAACTAGTTCCCCCAGTGGTACCCTCTATAGGATAGGGGTTTGGTTTGAGCATGCTGGTAGTTGCAGTTTTTAAGTTCGATACACACATGGTGGAGAAAACACCACAAATTCTATGGAAGTGGTAATATTTTATATTTTTAGATTTCTTATCATTTTGTCTTTTTGGACAATCACAACTTCTCATAAGACATGAAATGTTTATGCTGCGTTTTTACAGCCATGATACCTTCAGTTCCTATGTATATATTGGTGTTGTGTTGGACTCAAATAGACCTTGGTTGCAACTATATATGTTTGGCCTGTTTGACTTGGATATTAACTGTGGATTTTTTTTTGCCTGTGGTTTTTGCTTATAGACGTGTTGGTTGTAATGTATATGTTTTGATACTACTGTATATTTCTTATACAATTGATATGTTTTGATACTACATCTGTTTTGATATTGTTGTATATGTTTTGATAATGCTGTGTCTTTTGATTGATGTATATTACTTATACAACTGAACTTGTCGTCATGCTTCATATACTTTATCAATAAAGAGTATATAATTGTTATTTAGGAGAAAAAAAGTATATAGTTGTTCTTTGGGAGAAAAAAATTCTGCAACAACACATGTACTGCATCTGTTTTGATATTGTTGTATATGTTTTGATAATGCTTGTTTCTCTATTGATGTATATTACTTATACAGCTGACCTTGTCGTCATGCTTAATACACTTTATCAATAAAGAGTATATATTTGTTATTTGGGAGAAAAAAAAGTATATAGTTGTTCTTTGGGAGAAAAAAAAATATGCAATAACACATGGATTGAGGTTAGGCAAAGAATGTGTTTATTTGTTGAAATAATTAAAAATTGACATGTTTAGTTCTATTTATTTTTCCATATACTTTTATTTGTTTTATTTATTTCTTCATATAGAGCATGCTGAATTTTTCTTGATGTATTTTTTCATTTTGTTGATCTATATTACTTATACAGCTGACCTTGTCGTCATGCTTCATATACTTTATCAATAAATATAACTCTGCCACCGAGAGAAAGGAGTCTGTAGGTCCAGTTATTAATCCTTTTTTCAAACATTGAAACAAGCCACCTCTAGTCATTTGAACGATACCCTAAGGGTTTGAGGCGGTACCCCAAGTATTTAAATCCTATAGTAACGGGGTCCATTTTGTATGGGAGAACCTACTTCAATTTTATGCCCTCCCTTGATAGGAAAGTAAAAGCAACTCGAGCAGAGATAGATTTCTTTCTTGGCTCGAGAAGAGACAAATTGAGTGTTGTTAAATTATCATAAAACTTTCTAGTAATTCATAACCTCCCTCATGGAGCTCTTGCTAACAATAAATCATGTAATTCGAGTGCTTGATGTTGACATTCTACCAATGCTTACAAGTACTACAACATTGCATATCTTGATTAAAGGGTGTGTTGAGGCTTGGAAATTCGCAGGCAACAACAGAAAGGGATTCTCCCCATTCAACGTTCCCAACTAGCCCGTTGATTGTCTGGTATAGGGAATGGTCCAACTGTGCTGTTTTTGAAATTGAGCACATGTCTACTATCCTACAGTCATCCTTTTCAGCCTGAGGAAGTTGAAGGAGCCCAAGCTGAAGGTCCATAATGGACTTGGCCTTTGTTGGGGTATGATGTCTTAGCTTAAGCTCAGTCAGATAGTTTCCCAGGATAGAATCAGCAGACTCATTACCTTCTCCTAACTTAGTGACAGTATGCTTCATGTAAGGCTCTCTCAGAATCTTAATCAGATTTGGGGTACCCTTGAGAGGCAACAATAAATGAGGCCAATCCGAAGCGAAATAACCTTTCAACCTTGCAGACCAATCTCGGTTAAGAATAAGCCCATTTCCACTTGGTATGTCCACCACTGTAATGTCAATAAATTGACATATCTTATTGTTTGCAGCAAATCTAATGAGGACATTTTTCATCTCTCCCACTACCTTGACCCCTGTGCTATCTAATTGCGTGACTTAACAAGAGGTGGACTCTGGTTGTCCATTAATCTTTTTGCAAATCTCAAGGGGCATAACATTCACTGCTGATCCAGAATCTACCAAGCAGTTATGCACATTATAATTCAGCATCTCTAGGGTCACAAGAAAAGGAGGAGTGACAGGTATTTCTTCCCAACTAGGCTCTATGTCTTCTTCTCCTAGATGGTTTTGAGTGGGTATATTCTCTCCAAGTTCTTCAGTCTCTTTAGTGCTTTCCTCATTAAGACCTAACTGTTCTTCTACCGGTTTGACAGTAGTGACTTCAGGTGTTTTGTCTTCAACATTCACTTTTACCTGTCCTTTGACCTTCTATTGAAAATTGTTAATCTTTGAAACTATTGCGTTATCTTCAGTTGTTGCCCCCATGCCCCTGTGCCTTTCGTTGTTGCATTCAGATTCAGGAGTATTCTTCTCCGTATCAAACAATGAGACACCATTCCATGAAAACATGTTATCAATATCCTGTTTTTCTATGATCTGGTTTTTCTTTTCCCCCTTAATACTGTCCTTAGTCAATTGAGGGTCCAACAACTTGTTCATCACCAATGTCATGGAATGTAACCATTGAGGACACTTCTTTTCAGAATGAGGTTGCTGGTGGAAAGTACAGAAGTTATCCCCCCTACTTCTGTTATGTTTATTGATGCCAAATTTGGTGGCGGGACCTGCAATTGGTTATTATCCTCCCTTTTTTGGTGGTGGGGTTTATAAGTTTTCTGAATTTCCTTCTCTTTCTCCAAATCTATTATTCGATTAGACAGCTTCTGAAGCATTGTCATCATTCCCTGATAGTCATTTGATTGTTCATCTTTGGATTTAGACAACAAGAAAGATCTTCTATAGGTAGTGTTCTCTCTAGGTGTATCAGGGTAATCTTCTACACTCTCCCTTTCAGCCTCTACCCTTTTTGCCTCTTCATAGGTCTCCACCATTGTAGGCTTGACTTTCATCTTGGAAAACATGGCTAGGTCAGGTCCTAGGGCTGAGGTATAGTATTCAATTAAAACCTTGTCTGAGGGTCTGTCGGCTGCGGAAAATTTCTTTAGGTATATTGAAAATCTTTGAGTGAAACTATGTACTTTCTCCTTCTTCTCTTTTCTTAACAAGACAAGACCCTTCATCAGTGAGGCATGCGTTTTCTGGGTTGTATATTTACTTCTGAAGACCCTTTCGAAAGTGTCCCAATCAGGAATAGAGTTCGTGGGAAAACTGAAATACCAAGATGATGCTGCTCCTTTCAGGGTGTGTGGCAACAGTCTACAGACCACATCTTCATACCCCCCAGTCCTATGCCCTTCTAATGCTAGATAAAAGCTTTGCAGGTGGTCATCTACAACAGTCCTTTCCTCGGGGTCAAACTTAGGCAACAGCCTGTCAAATGCCTGAGGTAGGTTATGCAAAGGGGGAGTAAGGTTCAAGGGTGATCTAGCTCTCCATGCTGGTAAGGGGTTGGGTTGGTTTGCATTGATACCAGCCATGAGCACAGGTAAAAGGACAATAGTCTGAGCAACGAGTAATGAAGGATGAAACCAATTTTACCTGCTTCGAAGGAGGAACAAAAGGTATGTCTACTTTGGTCAGGTCAAAAGATTTGAGATATCTGATGGTGTGGTAATCTCGGGAAATTAAGTTTCCATGGCCAGCCATGCACTGGCGGCCCTCCTTCTAGCGCCAGAACTGTTGAGGCCTGGAAATTCGTAGGCAACAACAGAAAGGGATTCTCCCCAATCAACGTTCCCAACTAGCCCGTTGACTGTTTGGTATAGGGAATCCGTCTGGTTTGCGGTCCGGCTACCGTAGGTCAAGTAACAAAATAAAGGCTTTACCGGTTGCGGCCCGGTCCACCGGAATTTTTTTTTTTTTTTACTTAAGTATGAGATGCAAGTATCTAACTAACCATGCAAGGTGGTGAAGGATGTCGAGAGCACTCACAATGTGATGCGCAGGTTCTTACCTCTCGTCTTAGACTCACCAACATCTGAATCACATATGCAGCAATGAAATGAACTAACTATCTATCTATCTACCTATCCCCGGGGAGCTGAAATGTAGTTTATTTATGAGTAATGTGCATTATCCATGTATTATAACAGAAATTACAGATAGCTGATATTCATAATTACAACACATGAATGAGTGAAAATATTCTAACAATCAGATAGCTAATTGTTATGTAAACAACATACATTACTCATGGTGAACATTCCACAAAATAAATCAGAAATCATTCAAACAAGACATAGGTCATAGAGTTAGAACGATCTCACGATTCATGGACACAAGCTGAAAAATAAAATAGTTCATCTTTCTGCTATCCATTGCATAACATTAGGAAATTTCACACATCTTTCTCCAACAGGCAAACCATCATTCTTTATTGCAAAGAGAAGTAGTTATTCTTACAATATCCATTTCCAGTCTAACTGGGAAAAAGCCCCTTTCCCTTCTAAGATTCTTACATTTATACAATCAAGGATGCGATCGTTGGGCTGCCCAAAGTACCCTTTGGGCTTCCCAACCCTTCATTTCCCAACGCTTTCCTTTTTCCAAATATTTTACAAAAAATGTCTACAAAATACAAAATTTCCCAATCCTTTACGAGGAGGGTCCCACTTGGGAATCTAGAAACTTCTTCTAGGTGGAGGCTTCAGCAGCAGGGCCTTCAAAACATAAGGCTCCAAAAACTGGATATTAATCTCAAATTTTTCAGCCTGGTTTCTTATGGCCTCGATCCTGGCTGCGCTCAATCGAAGCTGGTCTTCTAGAAATTGTACACTAATGGCTGAATGATCTACTTGGCTTTTCAAGATCTGATCATCCAGGGATTTAATGTCTTGTACCCTAGATTCTTCCTCCTGGTACCTCTTCTGCAGCAGCTCTACAGATACGTGGTGATCCGGGAACGCCTCTAGTCTTTGCTCAGCTTCTATCTGGCACCGGTTGTAAGTATTGAGAAGTCTCCTGAAGAATTCGGTGCATAGCCCTTTTGTCTTCTTAACTGCTTTCTTGAAATCCTCTACGGTGTTAATAGCAAATTCTATTAAGTCATAATCCCGCTTGAGGGCTTGTTTATCCTTCACTAGCAGCTCTGCTGGGATCTCCTCATTGTTTTCCAGTCTTGACATCCTCGCAGTCAGGACTTCAAGGACGTCCTAAGATTTGTCTACAAAGTAAGAAGAGGTGTCCATGATCTCCTCTAACCGACTGTCTATCTGCAGGATTTTGCACCTCTCTTCCTCCATAGCAGTCTGCAGCTGAAACATCTTGACTTTCTGGGCCAAGACATGCTCTTTGAATGGCTGGAGTTTGACCTGGTGTGCCCTTGCTTCTTCCAGAGTAGCTGTCAGAGAAGCAATCTCTGCTTGATGCTTCTTGTTCTGCTCCTGGGTGTGCAGATCACCAGCTTGTAAGATAATCCTTTGCTGCTCTTCCAGCTCTTCAATATTTTGCAGCAGTTGCTCCTTCTCCTTTCTCAACTCTTGATATTCTGTCTGCACTTTCTCCAAGCATTCTTGTGTAGTTTCTCTAACCTGTCTCTCTACCTGGAGGGTATGCAGTTCATCTTCAGTAGTCTTCATCGCCCTTTGCATGTCTTCATATTTTCGTTTCAACCTATTTCCTTCTTCCCTTTCTTTCCTCAAGGTATCCTTCAACTGAGTGGATGATTTCTTTGATGACTCCAAGTCAGTTAATACCTTGTCCAGATTATCTTCTAAGGCGCTAATCATTGCAACCCCGGCTCTCAAGGTAAATCTCGGGTCTCGATCCGTTCCCAACGCCACAGGTGTATTAGTGACCATCTTTCCGGGCAAGCCTCCTGACTCAACTTTTCTCTTGGTTCTCTTTATGATCCTCTTTGTTGCCCTGTCATAGAAGACAGTGTTGAAGTCAGGGATTTCTTCTCCCTTCTTCTGAACAAAAGGCACCAGCTTGAGTGTGGGGACCCCAGGTGTGCTGGCAGCAGGCACTTGTGGGTCCCGGGCCTTCTTCCTCCTCACTGTGCAGCCGTCCTGCAGCTTCCTTTGCTAGCCTCTGGGCCTCCTCCTGTCTTCTCTTGGCCTCTTCTTCAGCTTTGGCCTGCTCATCCCTTTTTCCACCTTTAGTGTTGATCTTTTGCTTAAATCTTCTCTTTAGTGCTGTCATGTTAGGGGCATTCCGGAAGACAGATTCTTCCCTATCAAAATGGTGGGTGTATTCAAAATGAACCTTGTTCTCCTTACAGTGTTCAACAACTTTCCCTTGGGAGTCATTTCGGTGAAAGGGCATCTCTCCAAAATGGAACTTCTCCAGCTCTCCAATGAATTCTTCAGCTTGCTTCACTTTGGTGAATCTGTAGCTTCCTAGCTTGAATGGTAGAGGAGGGTAAGCAGTCTTCTTGTGTTCAAACAGAAAACTGCCTATTCCATCTATGAAAACTTGTTCGACTGCCTCCTTATGGACAATGTAATCAGTTGTGTACTTGGGCAGCAAGGAAGGTGCTCTCGTCCCTCCAAACATCCTGAAGTACATGCCATTTTCTGTCAAGTAATAGTATGCATAATCTTCTATCACCTGCATGGCCTCCTCCGACATACAGTCACACTCCTTCAGGAAAATGAGAGTGTACAGAGGCATGAGGAAATGCTCACAGACTTCTCTGTAATGGCTATGATACTTATGCGCCCACAATGGTTTGTAAGCAGCACATACGAGCATCCTTTCTCTGTCCCAGATGCACCTGAGACCGGGGAAGGGCTGGTTGCATAGTATACAATCTATGAGTATTGAACTCATATAAAACTCAGACCTTTTCTGAGCTTCTCCTCCCAAGGCTGAGGCCAAACAAGCAGAAAGACTGTTTGAGACCAGGCTCGCCCAGTTAAAGATTGTCCCCTGGGTTGCAACATGAAATATGATGGGGATCCACTCCAGCTTGAAGAGCCTGGCGTGAGCTCTTCCAAAGATCCTGTTGAGCATCAAGGCTATGAATCTATATGGCGCCCTCAGACTTGCAGTATCATAATCGCCTGTTACTCTGGTTCTGAAATGCTTCCCGGTTAACATCATTCTTTTCATGGTTTCTATAAGGTCCATTCTTACGTTATTTAACCAGTCATCAGACACAAACACTTCAGCTTCTGGCAGGTGGTAAGACAAAGCTACATATCCAGGGCTGTATGCAGCATAGCCCTGCTTATTAACATCCTCCAGAATCATGGTTGTGACATCTGCCTGAGGCAGAATCCAACCGATTACTTCAGAGCATAGGAACAACTCTGGTCTGGTGGCTACTTTCATTAGTGCAGATCTTTCAATGTTAGCGTAAATGGACTCTTCCTCCAGCCCTATATCAGGAACCTGTCTTCGGGTGATCAGTCTATAGATTTCCCCCCACTGATATTCGGGTTCAACGCTAGAATTGCACTTTGTATCCTCATATATGCGTTCAGTTTTAGTGACCACTTCTACTTCTGGTTCTTCTTCGACCGCAGGGGCCTTCTTCCTTTGTCTCTTGGACATTGTGAGTTCTTCCTGCCATGTATAACATTGTGACCTTAAGCAATTCAAGTTGCAGGCATTTACAAGACACTGTGCAGCATTTATTCTTACTATGTGTATCATGACAGCAACTAGTCAATGAAGCTAAGATATAAGCCTGCATAGCCTGAACTGGCCTGACTAACATGACTATTACAACCAAATGCACAATGTTTAGTGACCTCGTCTATATCTAGCGTGATGCAAAACATTGCTGTATGATATTAAACCATTCCATCAACCATATTCTAGACAGCAATAGATCTACATCCATTTGCAATGTGTCATTTTCCTGTGTTTAATGTGATAGCAAGTAGTGAAGCAAATGCATGCATGTACAGCCTAAAATGCCTTGACCATCAGAACCATTAAAATGCAATGTGCAGTGTTCAGTGGTTTAGTCTATGTATAGCAAACAAGGAAGACGATTGAAAGTAGTTATATGCAGTACGACTGTGCAAGTCGCCTACGTTTCCAATACAAACAATTTAACAATATAGCCCAGCAGACATAAAATTGACGAGGACTCATGCGGTTTGCGGCAAAATAATTACATTTACTCGACTACACATTTTTCTCTCTGCGGGTATTATTGTCATCCTACTGCAAATAGCGCTTCTATCAAACCACTACCCATGCGGTTCCCGGTTACCAAACTAAAAGCCACGACACATTCCCTCCACAGGCCAGGGTTTAAGACAACTGAGCACAACGGGGCTACACGAGACTGCATCAGCAATAACAGCTGGGGTTCGAGAATACGGGTCATAGGAACCTCGACCAAAAGGAAGAACCATCAAATGCTACAGAAAACCCAAAACAAAACCTCCCCCTCCACCTCATTACCACACACAGGGCCGCTTGGTGCAAGCGGCGTAACGGTCGCCTGCACCAAACCCCCACCTACTTCGCACAAGGTTGCACACCAACGGCCGTGGGCAGAACAAATACTCCGGGGAAGAAAATGCCCGTGCTAAAATTCAAGGTTAAAACACCCCCCCACCTATATAGGCGCGAACAATCACGGAAGGGGAACACATCCGGGGAAAACAGACTACCGCAATCACAACTAACCGTACCAAACATTATCAAATGCTTCAACAGAATGGGAGAAGGTGAATAAACCTACCTGGCATTGACGTATCCGATGTGGAGAGGTTGGGCAGGCTTCGTGGTGGAGACACCTGTACTGAGGGTACCGCAACGAGGAACCGGGCGAGCGCGACAGAACGACAACGACGGGCACGACAGTTAGAGAAAATTACAATAGAATAATACTTGCCTCCCTGTGAATATATAGATATGGTCTGCACGTGTGACATGCAACGCATCGAACGGGAATCAACTCCGGATCGGAAGGCAAAGCGCAGCTCCTTTCGCAACGGCGGAAGGCCATAGCATAAAACCATCCGCAACGATAAGCAAGGCGGGAAAAACTAATGGTCGGACATCGGAGGCCTTTTGGATCGAAAGCCGAAAGCTTAATTTCTTCCGCAACGGCGGAAGGTCATAACATAGAAACCATCCGTGAAGTTCAAGTCGGAAACCAAATGACTATACGTCGGAAGGGCTAACGCTTTTCCCATCCGCAACGTCGGAACCCTTAAAGCTCAACCCTGTCCGCAATGGTGGGTCACAAGTCGGAAGCGGAAAACTTTTCAATCGGAGGGGTAAGAGTTTTAGCAGCCGCAACGGTGGAAGTAGAAAAGATAAAAGGTTCCAATGCCAAAGCCACTGGAGCAAAACAAAGAAATCGGCAAAGAAATCAAAGTCGGAACAAAAAACCATCCGCAACGGTGGAAGAAAAGTGACAATTGCTCCGATGTAAGACCAAACAGGCAGCCGACGGATCGGGAGGAAAGTCAAAGGCGAAACCAAGAATCCGTCCGCAACGGCGGAAAACCCAATGAAAAATCCTTCCGCAACGGCGGGGAATTAACTAAAAAACTTCCGATTCCGGCAGTTTCAAAGGTGTCCAAAGGTAACGATAAAGCTTGATAAAAAATGGAATTTTTTCAGCGTTAGAGGGAGATTTAAACAGGTGGTAAACCAATTCCATCATAAACTCTTTCTGAAAGCTCTCAGACCAAATCAAAGAAGAACACGAAAATAATCAAATCAAAATAGAGGGCCCTAAAATTTTTACATTTTGGGAAATTGTTGCAGCTGCAACAGGGTGTAGGAAAACTAGTAATGAAGGGTAGGATGTAGGTCGATAACTAGAGTGAGAAATAGAGATTGATCTTCTTCCAAAAGAGGAAAAGGAGTAGGAGTAGAAGAAATTCCCAGTGAATGGCTTGACCCTAACAAATCTTTGAAGAAATGAAATGGCTAAGATATTTTCTCTTGTTAAAAGATTATTCTTAAGAAGGTCCCTTGTAACTTTCCTTCTTTATAAGCATTCGAAGAACTGTCTATTAATTAACTTAAAAAGTTCAAGGAAGGAACATGAAGTTTAGGGCATGTGAACCTTGGGCACATGGAAATTCTAATGAATTGGTAGGACATGTTACCTCTACACTCTATATTACGAGTTCAAATGATCCAAAATGGACCAATATATAATTTATTATCTATTTTAGTACTTTCTGGGTGGAAATATTGGATCAATTGCCTTGTAGGGCCCATTTTAGGGGCAAGTCTCACGTTGCATATTTTGCGTCCAAAACCTTCTAAGGTTTTTTTATGGGTTTAAACAATATTTTCGAGGGTGAAAATTCCATTGCTTGCACGTTACCCCTTAACATTATTCTACACAGGCTGAAACCTTTCCAACGGTCCAAGAATCACCTCAATCAAAGTCTGTATGAGGAAGTTATGCCTCCATATGAGGAACCCATTCACTCATCGCACCAGGGTTGGGACATGGCCTAGTAAATTTCAAAACTAGAGAATTCTCATGGAAAAGGAGGGTTGTCTTTGTTCACTCAAGAGGAACAGCTAGAGGTGGGACTTTGTATGCCCTTTTTATAAAGCAAGATGGATGGCGTTTCGGAATTGTGGCTGCGTCTTTCACTAATCTGCAAAAGAGATAGTGGAATCGATGCTTCTAAATACTGCTTGAAGTCTCCAACTTGAGCGAGAGTCCTTTGAAGAGGGCGGTGTCTTGGGCCGAAACCTTAGTTGCAGGCCTTAAGTAGCTTTTTCATTAACTAATTAGTGACCAATGTATATTTAATTGAGTATATACAGTTTTCCTTGACAAAGTTTTGTTATACTTAGAGATGTGAAATATGCAATTGAATATAAGACAAATGTGCCCGAGTGGTTATTAAATGGAGTACTAACCTCTCTACCCAAGTTTTATTTTCCTTAATGACATGTTGAACTCATAATGAATATATTATTATAAACATATCATTTTAGATGATAGTATATACTTACAGTTCTTTTGGAAAAAATCCATACAAATAAATTTGATAAAATTTCATCACTTGTTTTTTAGAAATACTAATTTAATAACTAAAAATATTTAAAATTATCGCATCCTTTCATAGGTAGACAATAATTGCTTAAGCTCACCACCATAACTACTTATGTTCTCTTTTTAGAAAAAACTAATATAGCAACTAAAATGTTTGAAGTTAGCATATCCTTTAATGGGTGGACAATAATGCCAAAGCAATCAGGAATAATCTCGCATTATGAATGTATTGAATTAAGGGCTCGTCATCAAATAAGGTAGTGTATTGTGCTATTTATTTTACATTATTATATTGAAGTTAGCATATCCTTTAATGGGTGGACAATAATGCCAAAGCAATCAGGAATAATCTTGAATAATGAATGTATTGAATTAAGGACTCGTCATCAAATAAGGTAGTGTATTGTGCTTTTTATTTTACATTATTTTAGTTAACTTGTACTAGCACTTGGATATAGTGTTTCATTCTATGTCAATGGTAGAGTTGGCCTAAAATTCCCACATCATGATTTGGATTCTATCAAAATTAGAAAACACTTAGATTTATTTTTCTTATATGCAAAATCAATGTGTTTAAGTTAATAACCTTATAAATTAATCAAAATTGAATGTTATTTTCATGAAATAAATCATGTTCATCATGTTGTTGCTCATTAGTAGTGTTGTGGTTTTTTTCCTCCAACCTAAAATATCTTGTTTCTTTAAATTCTCTAAATTGCATGGTATTTTCCATTGCATACATTATTTAAACCCTAAGGGCTAATCATTCCAAACAATACCTTACAATTGGCATTATGGATTCCATATTTGTTCCTAATACATAGGTGTATGTAATTGTTTTAACTAATGTAATCTATGTTATGTAACATTTAGCTATTTAACTTATGCAACTTGCATACAATGATGTTGGTATACGTTTTGGACAACATGAATGAAATGGAAAAGATGAGAGATACCTAGATTACCTATTTTCTCTTTTATAGGTTTATTTTTTCCATTGCTCGAGAATTAAGTTTATCTATCTTCTTATATATAAGTTTAAATAATAAAATAATTTTTATTCTAACATTCTCTATTTTTTAACTTTATATTCATATTTAAAAATGTTATATTTTACAAATTTTATAAAAGCATTTCCTAAGATTATTTGAATATTTTCTTATTTTTTTCAACTTTATATTTATATTTAAAAAAGTTATATTTTACAAATTTTATGAGAGCATTTCAAAAGATTAGGGACAATAACTCTTCTTATATCTAATAAACAAATGTTAATGTTACATATGAATGTACATTTTGTTGTTATCTTTGTTATGATCAACTAATCCTCCCTTTATCCACATAAGTTTATTTAATTCATTTCGCCTAGCTTAGGAGGTCATCATCACCCACCAATACATGGGGGACACACCTAAGTGTCATATGCCACTTACTGTACCTCATCATTGCATAAATTTAGGAGCCCTAGGGACCGATCCCTACATTATAGGAGCCCACTCTGAGTGCCACCGACAATCACCTTCAATTGCCTATGGTAGGTAATCAGTCGTGCTTAGTTATGCTTTAGTTACAATCAGTTAGATTAGCGCCAGTTTGTATGATTCAAGGGAGTGTAGGCACCATTATTCACCTACTCTTACCTACCATCATCAGTTAACTGATTGTAGACTGATTTGATTATTCAGAGTTAACTAGTGAGATCTAACTATGATTATTTCCACTCTAAGTTAGCTAATCAGTCAGTTTGAGTTGGTGAATTTGAATCTTATCCACAATATTCGAATTCTATTTATTATATTACCATTGTATTATTGATTAATTAATGAAGATTGATCTAATGATAATCTGAGCAATACTTGTCCGGTTTTTGTGAAATTTTTGTCATGAATCCATTGTTCATATTAGATTGATTTGATAAATCCACTGCATACTTCTTTTCAGATAGCTCTCATTTTGTCTTATAGAACTATGGTTCATGAAATTTAACATGGTATCAGAGTCTATGTTCAGGCCACCAAAAAACCTTAGAAACCTCCATGCTTGCACCATAAGCAATTGAGTTTCCACATAATTCTTGGAATCATTGCATTTCTCCCTCTGGATTTTGTCCACAGAAGTCTATCCATGTGTGATGGACTCTGAAAAAGTGCACATGTCGAGGTGGAAAGGTTTGAACTGACAAATGTCTACGAATTGAAGTTTCTTTTGCAGTGATTTTGCAGGTACCTACATAGCTCTTGAATATTTGTTGATCAACATACAATGAAATGGAGAATTCAGCTCCTCTATCACCTAGAATCCTTACACCCTTCAATTACAATGATTGGAGGGAAGAAGTTAATATAGCCTTACACAACAAAGGCCTATGTAAGATGACAAAGGGAATAGAAGTCGAGCCCCAACATTATGTTGAGAAATACAAGTTTCGGAAGAGGCTAGATGAAGCCTTCGGCTTCATGTGCATCCACATCTCTAGGGAGATGATGTTCCACCTTGATGGACTCAGAACTACAAAGGAAATATGGGACAAGCTTAAATATTTGATTGGAAAACAAGATGAGATTAGAGGCCATATTCTGGAGAATGAGCTCATTGCAATCCAACCCAACAACTTCGAGGCATTTCAAAAATTATTTTCAAAATACAAAGCCCTAGTTTTGCAATGCAAGCAATGTGGGATATAGAAGAAGGACGAGCAACTTGTAATGTCAATTATGAGCAATCTTGGCTCAGAATTCTCATTATTTGTATCCACGTTCCACTCTGGAATAGTATCCATCCAAAATTGGAAAATGCCTTCTCTAGATGTATTTGCAGAGTCATTAATCTAGGAGCAAGAAAAATTGATTCAGATGGGAGTGCTCGATGCCTCCAAGAATTAGGCCCTCTTATCTAGAGACTCTGGGAATGCGCAAGCTAAAGGGAATAAAATAGGAAAGGAGAATAAAATGCTTATTCGAAGTCAAAGGAGAAGCATAACCCTTCCGATGGAGCCTCGAGTTCCAAGAAGAACAAGAAAAAGATAAATCATCGTCGATCCCTTCATTCCCCTGTCATTCCCTTCTTTCTCTCCTAGATCGATCATTGTCCTTTTAAAAATGATAAATCATCTGACGGCTTCAAGATTTGGCTCATAATTCCAAAATTCACGTGGTGGAAACTATGGATCACTAGGAATGATTGGATCTTCAACAACCAAGTTACGACCCATCAGATCATGGCTAACATCGTTAAAAGGTCAAATGTTGAATCTGCTGGCAGTCTGAACTCCATTTCCTCTCTACCCTCTGCAATTTCAGCGTGGTTGGGCTCCACTCCAATAGGTATCATAAAATTGGTCTACGTTAAACCCGTAACCTCCTCTCCCTGGCGTTTTCGTGGTAATAATGATGCTTTTAAGTCATTGTGGACAAGTTCCTCGTCAGTAACAATTTTCTTTGATGGTGCTTCCAAGCGAAATTTTGGAATCTGAGGAGCTAGGGGTTTGATCTTCTCTCTAGGAAGAGTGATTGAATCCAGTTTTAGTTGGGGACTAGGAATCATGTCGAATAACCAGGATAAAAGATACATCCTTCTCATGGCATGCCAGATTGCAAAGGAGAAAGGATACAAGAAAATCCAAATCTTCGATGATTCATATTTGTTGATCAAAGTTTTAAATTCAGCTTATCAATTCAATAATACTGCTTTGAATAAAACTCTGCCGAGAATTTGGAATATTCTGAAAGAAGTTGATGGGGTTGCATCTTTTCACATTCTTCGAGATCTAAATCATCTTGCATATGCCTTGGAAAATAAATCATGCCTTCTTTCTCAAGGTACCCTCTGCATCAGCGGAGAAACCAGCTATTTTCACCCAATTCCGTAATTTGTGAACCCATAAGTTGTAATTTCTTTATTTTTGAGAGATTCTTTCTCAAGCTATAATAATTTGTACAAACTATGATATTCTTGAAGCACTTCTTCTTATTGTCTAATTGGTTGTTTGGCATTTGTCAAAACAGACCTGTATCTCTTCATAAAAATTTAAAAAAAAATAAATTATCTGTTTTGTTTAAAAAAAAATTGTAACATCTCCAAAATTTCATGAAAAATAAAAATAAAAAATAAATTGAAGGTCTAACTGCAAATACATAATGTAAACAATCCATACTAATCTTTAACTTTCTCGTAGTGTTTTAGCCATTGAACATAATGACTTAACTAGGACAAACTTTACCTATACAACATATCATTAAATTGGACTAGTTTCCTTGTTGTAAAAGAAGGTTGTACTTACTTATCGACAGTTAGGGTTGGCGTGACTGCTTTGTTATGTTTTTATATTACTTGTTAGTCTCATTGTGATGTTGGGGTAGTTGGTTATACAGATCTTACTTAGCTCTTGGCTAAAGAAAAACCTACTTTTAAATTTTTGCAGGTAAAAGCGGTGGAGATCTTGCCTTGTTGGTAACACCTGCGTAGGTAAAGTTTAACAAGTGATTTACTAAGCTAAAGGAAGAAACAAACTATCCCTAAGCATTGAAGATATGCCTTGATCTATATGATGCTCCATGGGTTAAACCAAGCATAAGAATCATTATAGGATGGCATAAAAATGACAATGGAAAACTATAGGGCTCACGGTCATGAATTAAAAATCGAATGGAAAAAATGAAAAATATCGTCTCGGTAATGCACTTACGTCTTTTCAAAAACCCTAAGGGTTTATATCGTCTCGGTAATGCACTTCTTTTTTTTGTGTTGTGTTATTTCGCTTTTGTGATGTGGAAGAGTCGAGGCTCTTGGCCTTCAGGCTCTCAGCCTCAGCCTTTCATCAGCTTACGATATACCCAAACTTCATATGTGCATCGTTCAGGATGTATTGGGTTGGCTTCTTGGCCAGAAACGTAAGTTTCCCTTGGATTTTGTGTTGGTGGACTGTCTGCATGACCAACGTTGAATCTTCAAAGGTAATTCACCTCTGAAATTCGCCATCATTCTTCCTTGTTCTAGATTATAATGTTAAATTTGTATTTAACCTCTGCGTTGTTGCTTGCAGTACATTCTGGTTGGAGTTGATGCATTAAATTGGAACGATATCCCTGGAGGTGGGTGCATGGTCTGGTAAGACCTAATACCCCACAACCCTCACTCCTTGCGGCTCTATGGTTCTGTGGATCTAAGGTTGGACCAACATTTACATGTGTTGGAGTCGTTTATGCATTTCCTTCTGTTGAAAAATTGGTAAATCTTATGGTGGTTTGGACCTATGGACTTTTCAGTTGTTTTATAAGAAAAAAAACTCCCTTCTACCATCGAGTCTTAAGGGGACTGTTATGTAATGTATTGTTTATCCGTAATGTGGATTCGAGCTCTTTCAGAGCATTGTAAACAAATGTTAAGGTTTAAATGGTACCATTTTTGCAAAGGTTTAAGGACCTG
The DNA here is from genome assembly GCA_001517045.1 of Pseudotsuga menziesii. NCBI lineage: Eukaryota > Viridiplantae > Streptophyta > Pinopsida > Pinales > Pinaceae > Pseudotsuga > Pseudotsuga menziesii. The sequence goes on from LPNX010745301.1 coordinate 24,412, forward strand.
CAAACTTACTTCATTTTGGTTGTAATGTGATAATTCTATTCTAGATGTATTATGTTTTTCTTTGATTACATTTCTGGCATATGTAGGTTATGTTGGGAACTTTTGGTATTTTGTTTTCATCATAGTTTTAGAAAACTTCTTGTAATTTTACATATTGTTTATTAATGGTTTTTGGGTCGGTTCACAAGAGGTTTACAACTGGAGATAAGCTACGGCCTAATGGGTACATGGTTGAAAATACTTACTGACAAACTTGCCCTTACGAGATTTGAACTATTGATTTAATAAACTAGTGGTTTGGAAGGCTTAATAAGCAGTTTACTACTGCTTGAAGAAATCGAAGGATAGTTAAAACTTTTGACTACGACCTTCACCTGTTTGGATTTTGATAATGTTAAGTAGACTTGTTTTGACTAAATAGCCTCAGTAGGCTTTGATTCAGTAACCTGTGTAAACTATACAAAATTAAACTTGTTATATGTGTGTGTGTGTGTGTGTGTGTGCGTGCATGTTATGAATTTTTGCAAGGGTTTAGTTGTGTTTTTAAATGATTTATAAAAGGAAACCATAACTCATTTCTTTGAAACATTTTTAATTTTATCGGCTAAAATATAACTATTTGTTTTATTTAAATAAATAGGCCTTTAGGTCGTATTAATGAATATTAGTAGAATTTATAATTATACACCATTACGTGTCATCCTTATCAACCTTATTTTCGGTTTACCGTTTGACAGAGAATGTATGTTTGTAGGTTATAAATATTTGTTTCTTTTTATAGTGTTGAAGTTGAGAATCTATGGATTCTTTTACGATAGATATGTGTACAACATTTGATAAGATCATGTGGAGATTTTATTTGATTCCTGTGCAAGTTATGTTTGAGTCTTTAAACCCTAGTTTACTTCTGTGGATGTTTAAGCCTTTCGGTTGTAATGATGATTTAATTTAAGTATAATAGGCCTTAGACCGTACGAGATAATATTTGTAAGAACTATAATTATAACTCTATTCCTAAGGTAAAACTAATAAAATATGGTTCATTATTTACTTAACAATGATAATCTTGAATGTAGATAAGTCAAAACTTAAAGAAATCAATACCCCTTCAAATAAACTCAAAAAACTGTTTATAATAGTATAGTATGCATATACAGGTTTTCCTTTACAGAACAATTAGGAGAATTTACAGTTTGCCAATTAACCTTGTAAAGAAATAAATGTAGCATATTTTACAAAATATTATGTAGAAATAAGATATTTCTAACTTATTCTAATTCAGAAATAATGAACAATTTTAGAGCTTTCCTCAGCATTCATAAAACCCTAAGATACAATTAGGAAATGAAATTCACAGATAAATAAACAAAACATATTAGAACTTGGGTAACTGTAGAAGGGGGGTAAACACCCAAAGAAGATCAATCCCCCCAACTGTCTCCTGAAAGCAGCCAAAATCACTTGCTTTAGGATTCTCGTGCTTGTTCACTGAACCACCAGGACGAAGAAGCTGTGTAACAACCCACACTGAAATCTCTACAACTTAGCAAACTCACTAGCAGACTTAACTCTCAACAATTTCACTTTAACTATCCCCTCATTGAATTCCTCTTATGTGCCTGACTTTTTAGTTTGCAACAATTCACAAGGTTCTAATCACTTGGAATAGAATGTAATAAGCCTCCTGATCAATTCGGTGGTATTTATAAGATAAGCCTCCCGCTTAGTTCCCCTTCTCAAGGAGCATGACCATAATTTTAGGGATTTTTCCTCCTGCAACAGCTAGAAAGTGAAATGCTAGTGTTGCCACTTGTCATTTAGCCTTCTACTGCTGCTCATTCCTCCTAGTGGGTAAGTGAACACTCTTCAACAGTATTCTTTGGATAGGTGTCTCTCCTTTTAATTATTTAAATAAATAAAATATTCAATTGCAGTCATCCTTGACCATCCTTGGTCATTAAAACTTTACAATAACTTTTAACATAATATTTTTCTCTAGACCTAAATGTTATTGGTTCTTGGATTGAGAGTTCTTGGAGCGGCATGGTGTTTTAGAGAACAGGTTTTCCAGAGTTTTGTTTTGCCGCTCATGCCCCAAGTCTGGGCCACGCAGCCCTAGTTGCAAATGCCAGTGGTTGTTGGAGCTCAAACTCTACCTTGCACAAGCCTTTTAGATTTGGGCAATTCTAGTTGGAGCATAAGGACTTTAAGGAGCTGGTGGCCCAGTGGTGGCAGGAGATGGTCCCCCCTGTGGGTACAGTAATGTATTGTTTCCAGTAGAAAATCAAATATTGAAGGCCAAAATCCATACATGGAACAAGGAAGAGTTTGGAAATATCTTTGAGGACAAGAAAATATTGTTAAGTGAGATCAAAGTCATCAATAAAAAGGGGTGGAGGAAGGATGGGATGATCACATAAATATAACAGAGAAGGATCTTCTGGGACAGTTAGAGGCCAGGGACATACAGGAAGGGGTTTTCTAGGAACATAAGGCTAGGGTAAAATGGCTCCAGGAGGGAGAAAGGAATACTAAATTTTTCCACAACTTGGTTATCCAGAATAGAAATAGCTCCATAATCCACAATCTCAAAAAGATGGATGGTAGCAGGGTGGAAACCTGGAGGGAAATAGAGGAAGAGTTGTCCCAACATTTCTCTGATATCCTAAGATGGTGGATATCGGAGCAGAGCTATAAACATTATCATTGACCTAATTCCTAGGACTGTGACCAGGGAAAACAATGAAATGCTTGTTAAACCTATTTCTATGCAAGAGGTGGAGGAAGTCATCCACCAGATGGCTCTGGGCAAAGCCCTGGGGCCATATGGTTTTACTTAGAATTTCTTTCACCACTTCTGGAATTTAGTCAAGGAGGAAGTTCTAGAGATTGTGGAGGAATCCAGAAATAAGAGAGGAGTTCTCAAAGCTTTCAATGCTACTTTCATATCTTTGGTCCCTAAAGAGGTTGGTGCTGACAGACCTGACAAATTTAGACCAATGGCATTGTGCAATGTAATTTACAAAATTATATCCAAGGTTATAGCTAATTGCTTGAAACCCCTCCTCCCTAGGATAATTAGCCCAGAGCAATCTGGGTTTGTGGAAGGGAGGCAGATATTGGACGGGGTTATCCTAGTCCATGAGATGCTTCATTCCTTGAAGAGATCAAGAACTCCTGGCATGAAGATATAAATGGATATAGCGAAGGCTTATGATAAACTTAGTTGAAAATACATAAACAGGATGCTGGAGGCCTATGGCTTCTTCCCTCAATGGGTGGAATGGAAAATGGGGCTGGTAACGTCTCCTTTTTTCAGCATCCTTTTGAATGGCTCCCCTTCTAGAGTGTTCTAGGCATCCAGGGGCATCAGGCAAGGGGACCCACTATCTCCTTTTCTCTTCATTCTTATGGCTAAGAGACTGAGTCGCCTCATTCAGACTCAAGAAAGGAATGGGGATTTAAGGGGGCTCAAGATCCATGCTGGTATGGACCCCCAAACTCATCAGCAATTCCTTGATGATGCCATGCTCATGGGACACCCTTCAGTCCAAGAAGCTCAAATCTTCAAGAACAGTTTAAATCTCTTTACTATGGCCTCGGGCCTAGAAGTTAATCCCAATAAATCGCAGGTATTCTTCCTGAACACTACTCCAACTGTGCATAGAAATATTATTTGGATCCTTAGTTTTTCTCATGGGGTGATGCCCTCTAAATATCTGGGAATCCCGCTGGGGGTGGGAGTGTTGAAAAAATCCTCGTGGAAAGANAAATGCCAATCTACCTTTTCTCGATTCTTTCAGCTCCCAAATCAGTTCTTCATGAAATCAAGAGCCTTCAAAGGAACTTTCATTGGGGAGGAAGGGAGGCAAAAGCCAATTTTTCTTTGGTCAGCTAGGAAGGCATCTGCAAACCCAAGGATAAGGGTGGTTTGGGTCTTAGAGACCCTGATGTCATGGCGAAAGTTCAAGGAGATAAAGTGTGGTGGAGATAGTCTAAATACACTGAAGAACCTTGGGTCAGGCTTTGGCATATCAAGTACTCCAGAGACAAACCCAAAGACCAATTGGTCCGCCTCAATGTGGATCTATCTGGCTCACAATTTGGTGAAAAACGATGGGAGGGAGACGTTTGGTGCAGGACCATTGCTTCTGGGAGATACGGAATGGGGAAAGTGCTAATTTCTAGGAAGATTCCTGGAATTAGCTGCCAAAATTGGGATCAACTCAGAGATGGCATTAGTTGCGAGACAGAGGCCAGGAAGAAGGGAGAACCAAGGTCTCACATTACTGGGGAGACCATGCCATAGATGGTAGGAGACAATGGAATTATTAGGTTTGGCCTAACCCCGACAATGATGAGGAAATTAGATTGTTTTAGGAGGAGCTACAGCAACGCTTTGTCAGGGTTAGGAGAGAACCAGATATTCATCATTGGGGCTACGTTGAGAAGGGGGCTTTTAGTATCAAGGAAGCTTATAACATCAAGATCCGCAGTAATGAGGAAGGGAATGGGATCTGGAAGAAAATTTGGGACACCAACCCGTGGGCAAAGGTGGCTATGTTCTCTTGGCTGGTTGCCAAAGGTTGTATTCTAACTGGCAAAACCCTTAAGAAACGAGGTATCCTAGGACCTTCTTAGTGTCCTTTGTGATGCTAGGCATAAGAAACCATGAGTCACCTCCTAGAGAGCTGCACCTTTGCGGCTTCCATTTGGGACAAAGGGGATTTGAACTTTAGAAGGAGTGACAGACGTCAGGGGTTCCCTTCTTAAACTCTTAAAGAATGGCACCCCAAGGATTTCAAAAATATGATCATTCTCTCCCTCTGGGAGGCTTTTCCTGGAATGGTTCTTTGGTGTATTTGGAAAGAGAGGAATGGTAGGATATTCAGGGATAGAAGGCAGACTGTGGATGAAGTATGGACGATTCTTTAGGATAATTTTCTCTCCTCAATACGCAGCAGTCAATGGGATGAAGAGGATAAGATCATCCTAAAGGAGGAGTACCATGTTGCAGCAAGTTGGGGTATTGACAAAGCCTAGTTGGATGGTTTCTAGAGAAAAGTGAAGTTCTGCAAACCTGCCAGCCCGTTGCTCTGGTCTCCTCCCCCAGGACGAGTCTTCAAGCTCAATTTTGATGGTGCCTCATGGGGCAATCCGGGTCCTGCTGGATATGGTGGTGTTTGCAAAGATGCGAATGGCACAATGCTAGCAATTTATCTGGGAGCCATTGGTTCTGACACTAACAATTCTGTGGAATTAGAGGGCCTGATAGGGGGTTTTGAATGCCTAAGAGATGGTGGCTAGTTTCCTACTATAATCGAAGGTGACACCAACATCCTGATCCACATGGCGGAGGGTCTGGAGAACAGGAAGGCCTCAGAGAAAATCTCTTCTAGCTGGCATCTTGTAAGTCAGCTAGATTACCTTAGACTCCTACTAGTTAGCTATCCTTTGGTGTCCTTCGGACATGTCCATCGCGATGCCAACAAGGTGGCAGATGTGCATGCTAATGTTGGTGTGGACATGGGGACAAGGCATCGAAGGGGTCCTTTGGAAGATTTTCACCTTGAATAATAGTTCCAGATCTATTGACAGGTGGCAGTTCGTGACTTTGAAATGAGACCTCAGCTGGTACGGGTTGAAGATAGGAATCATGCTGAGGACAGATGGCGTGAGCTAGCCCGGGATTTCACGTCATGCTAACACGCGGGATCATGTGACCTAAAGTCCTCGAAAGGTTAAGACAGGATTGGGTGGGTATGTCCAAGTACGGTATTAAGTGCGATGCGATGGGGGAGGTTGGTAGAAATCGAAGCAATGATATGTTGTTTAATTTCGAAAGGATGGCAGTTAGTTGTTGCTGTACGAAGGATGACGGAAGCATGATTGGGGTGAGGTATACAGGGTACAATGTCTTTTATTTACAAAAAAAATAATGTTTTTCTCAAATAAATACAAATATTTATTTTTTCAATTCTAAGTGGGTTACAAAAAATGAAATATTTATTTCCTTCCAAACATCATTAGCCCACTAATAAACTTATTTGTATTTGTTGAAATCAAATAAATTTACATTGGAATTAAAAAAAATAAACTCACTTAACATGATGTGATGCTCACAATTTTTTAATAGGTAATTGGATTTTTATGTTCAAAGTTTTCATAAATATTTACAAAATACTATAATAAACAAAAAATTTAAATAATATTTATTTTCAAACTTATATTATTGTTATTATTTAAAATAATATTTAATATTTTTTTTTTAAAATTACATTATATTTTTTATATTATAAAAATCATTCAATATTTATATTTGATTTCATTACCATACATATATATGAATTCCACTTTTAATCATTCAACCATCAAATTACTTGTTGTTAACTAGACTTTCCCAGAAAACAAAAATTACATTTTATATTCAGTAAAAATACAAAATTCATTCTTTAACTGATGTATAGCTTACCAAAAATATATTAATATATCATCACTTACCAATATTGGTTCCCAATACCATAAATACTATTGGTTTCTTAAAAGTTTAGTAGTCCTTATGAAATTTACGTGTAGGTATTAATATTATAGTAAAAACAAATTAAAATTATATCATGTTTAATAATTATTGTAAGAAATTATAGGGTCAATTTAGTCTTAGTAGAAACCTCATCAAATATCACTAAACTTTAGATATATAGGTTGATTTTAAGATTTTTTTTACCAATGATACAGATTGTTAATCCATGCTTTCAACAAGTTATAATTTTAATTTTTGAAAAAACCAATTTCGTGGCATTAGTTTTTTATTCAAGGGTTGATTTCATTGTTATTGTTAACAACAATATGGGTTTTAAGACAATGGTTGAATTTTTAACCTTGAAACAAAAACGAGTGCTACTGGTAGTATTACTTTTGGATATGAAAGTTGGTTTTAGTGTTTTTGACACACAAAAATGGATTTTTAAGACTAGAGTTCTCCTTATGAGTATAGAGTTCTAGTCTAGTTGTTTAATGAATTCTTTAAAGTCCAATAAAAAGTTAATTGTTATGCTATAACATTTAAATTCAATGTTCAAAAAGATTAGAATAAATCTCCATAGTTTTGATTAGCTTACACATTATTAAAAAGATTAAGGGAGATAAAAATATTTTGGATTTGAGTTTGAATGTGGGCATATGACATTATCAAAAGAAGTGTTTTCATCTTAAGTGTGATAAAGATAAAATTTATTTCATCCTAAATAACTAATTTTATTAATTATCCAACTTTTCTTAGATTGTAAAAGTTAAATAATATTTTAAATATTGATTTTTTTCTTTAAATTAATTATAACAAAAATACACTCGTTGTCTTTTAAATTGAGTAATTACTTTTTTATAATACTTTATTTTTCTTTATTCCATCAAAATCTATATATTTTGATGATGATTAATGTCCACTGAAACCAACTTTGATCTATTAGACCATAAAAAACAAGAAAGAAGTGAATTATTTACTTTGCTTTAAATCTTTATTCCTGTGTTCAAAAAGCTTGGAGAAAAGTTGTCCTAATTCATTATAGTTTTGGAAAGTTAAGAGGTTAGAAAGGTTTGTGATATAGCAAATATTATGAAAACTGAGATCTAATGTGGATGTAAGCAGGAAACTTTAATAGAAAATGTTTTTCATCCTCAACGCTCATAGAATCACAAAGATAACAAATTCTTTCCGACCACAAGGCTTTAGGGATTGACCAACGTCCTATTTCGTTATCGAGCTCATGGGAGTTTGTACTTATCATGGCTATAGTAATTTTCTTCTTTGAGCTACTTAATATGGAGAGATACTTATGAAATTCCCGGTTAAGGATACTTTTGAACTTCCACGTTAATATTATAGCACTGGAGATCAATGCTTGCTATGTCCATAAATAACCTCCCCAAAATTTGCTAAAAAACATAAAGTAGTAAAAAATGATCATTACATTGAAGACTCGTTAACAAAAGCATCTTATAGACACATTTAAACACTCAACATGTCACTTAACAAGTTTTGAACCTTAACAAGTTTTGACCCTGAGTGAGAAGGAGAACCTTCATTCCTCCAACCCTACCTATATATATATATAATGGCTGAGTTTGTATCGTCAAATTCACAACCCTTTATAATCGGCTTATCGCAAGTTCTATTAACTAGGCACACAAATTTAAAAATTTATACAAAGTTTTGATTCTAATGTAAAACGAAAAAACCAATTATACAAGAAGAACTGTTTTATCAACGAATGAATTGAATCAAATTCTTATTTTGCCTTTTTTTGAGCAGGCATGTTTTCACAAGCAACATGTCCTAAGTTTTTTGGTTGTTTTGTTACAATTAAACTAATGCTATGAGATTTTTTGACATTAGTTTCAAACATTTAATGTTTGCATGACCTTTGGTGTGAGGCTCCGGCTGCCATGACTTTGTTGAAACATTTCCGTACTTTAGCATTGAACTTGGATGCTGCTATCAATATGCATGTTGGACATTTAGTGTCGTTTTGTATGTGTGTTGTCCGTCCATCAAAAATCTTGTGAATTCGACCATCTTGGCTATTGCCGCACCTTCCCTATTTTAAGTGCTATTTCAAGTGTTTTAAGTGTTGTTTTAAGTGGTAGTGGAGAGGAACAAACCTGGAAGCAGGAATCCTAATAGCTCCAACAAACATTTGTGGTAGACGGTGATGTAGCTTGGTTTTTCAAATGGCTTGAGTGACATCATATAAGGCTTAGCAAGATGGCTCTGTAATTTCAGTATTGTGTATTTTGTGGCTCTTGAATTTTCAACATTCTGAATTTTGAGGGTTTTCTTCCCTTCCATGAAGATCTTGGAGTTCTGAACTTTGAGGGTTTTCTTCCCTTCCATGCAGATCTTGGAGATGTCTTTGTCTACGCCTGTCATCTTGCTCCCCATAAGGCACATATTGCGACGAGAACCTAAGGTTTATACTTTCTCGAAGTTGCAATTTCCTTTGTGTCTCAATGAGAAGTGCCCTAATCCAGTGTTTAACATCTTCTTCCGAAGCTGGTATTGGCAGAGAAATATCAATTCCTTCCATCATCTTCTGCTCTTTTCATGTCTGGTATTTCATTGCTATGAAGCCGAGTACTTGTCAACATTTGAGCTTCAGAATGTTTGCTCACCTGTAAGCCGCTAGATGATATTCCAGAATCTGATGAATCAAATGAATCAAGCAGGGGGCATATCTATTTATATGTGGCTTGGCAGCTCACAATTTCAATACTTCTTAGCTCATCGGATTCAGAAAGTTACAAAATAATTTCCTTGGCCTATATCAAATGCCTTTATTTTATTGTCTTAGTTCAATTCATCTTCTTTGACAATAATGCTTCTATAAATTAGTTAGAACAATCATAGAGTTCGATTTCGCTTCACTTTATAGGATTTGTTCAGTTTAGCTTGTTTACATAGACATACATAGGAAACGTCTACAAGGGAACATGACAACAGAGACAACAGAGAACAAGGTGATGGTGATGAAACCTAATGATCTACATCGCGTGGTTACCCATATATAGGCGGGGCATCATATCACAACAACACATATATGGGGGGAAGCATATTAATACTCCTATTATTTATTTTATTAGCATAATTATGTAGAATCATAGCACAGTAATTTGGACCAAAAGTAAGATTAGAAGGAATATATAGTAGCAGAGATGCACCACGATTGAACAATAGGATATGGAACATTTCTAGGATTTTTGTTTAGATCACAATCAGAAATAAACCTATGCAATGTAGACTTGAATGCTTTTATCAAATTAAATGGACTTCCAATGCTATAAACATAAATTTGACAAGAGTGCAAAATTATAGCATACCATTCATACGAAAAATGGATTTATCATGTTCAAATGGAAAGGTTAAGTGTATAGATGCGAGTCCAATTCTTCTTCTATTTTTAAAAGAATGGAGGCTACGACTTTTCTATTCTATTGTTTGTGGAGATGAATCCACTTTATTCATGGCCAAGACGTATCCATGTAGTATATTAATAGGAGTAGGGACCTATGCTATTAAGTAGAGTAACTTGACACTACAATTGTTGTAGGTTGGATCATTGTTCTCTACCCTTGCTAACGTCATCACCATTTCTGTATGGAGACTATTTCTACTAAGGTTTTCACAATGCATAAACACGTTTGTAGTAGCACCTGACATTGAGAGTGCATGGACAACGCGGCCCTAAGGGTTTAGTAAGCAACATGGTTATGCTTCCCAGCAAGGACGTATGTATCCATGCAAGTATCGTATGTTCAAATGAATATATGCAACATGTAAGTAAGGTCAGTCAGGTTGTTTCTTTAGGTAGATAAAAAAAAATTAAATAACACAGAGATTTCAATTTCTAAAAATTCAAATAAAAGAATACCTGTTGCCCAATATAATGAAGATAGATGGAATTGAACCTACTTAATACTATGAATTTGTGGTCCTTCAAGATCTTCTTCCACTTAGACTTCATTAATTAGCAATAGATATTGGGTTTCGACTGGAAATGGGAGAACGATAATTTTTCAGCAAAGTTGATTTGCTTATCATGGTAGGTTACATTCAGCGTCACAAGAGGAAAGAAATCGTTCGCCACACCTCTGATAACTCCTTCTTCCAGAAGCATCTTCCTCATGTTCTGCAATTTTCTTTGTTGTATTGTCCCCTCTATTCTTTTCTTAATGTAGAAAGATTTGCAAGCTAAACAAATCAATTAGACTTTGACAAGTTAGCCAATATAGATGACTAGGATAGTGAGGAAATTGAAAATCTGGTTGGCTGGAAGCCACATGTTGCTCCTACTTTTGGTGTTTTAAATGCAGCAGCTGGTGGCTTGAATTCATCAGACATTGATAGTGAAAATGGAGGTGCATGTTCTTTTATTCTTTTCTTCAAGTAGTAGGAGACAAATGTTGCCCCAAAGTCCATTGAAGACAAAGCATCTCTTCAACTGCAGGTTCAATATGAATTTTTCCAAGATGCAAGTAATGAATTAGTTGACCAAATACTATAGATCTTGGAATTTTTGGAAGCACTTCCAAAGGACCGTTGATGCAGAAAGTTCCTCCCACGCATCCATAATCCATCTCTCCAGCAAGCTCGAACAAGCCATCCCATATTCTTATCTTTCCCATCTCATATGGTCCCCACGTGCCAAACATGCACCAAACATTCACCCGAGTGGCACATGAGGGAAATTCTAGTTTCACCCAGGGGGACAAACATATGTTATGCATGTAGTTTAGAAACCCAGTTCAAACCACTTGTCTATACAGGATAGACATTTGTTATGCATGCAGTTCAACAACCCAATTCAAACATGTTGTCCATGTGTTATGCACTCAATCATAGGTGTCGTCGCCACTATCAATCGGTAGTTAATCCAGGTGTGCCCATACTCAACGCTGCTAGTCGATCCAAGAATTGATCTAGGTGGCGATGTTGCTACTAATATCATCGATCCAAGTGTTGACGATGGTATCTACGATCCAGGTGGCTATCACTCTATCCAAGAAGAAGCGATCCAGGCGTTGATGCCCTGCAACGATCTTTGCTCAGTGAACAACGCATGGCAACGTGCGCTCTTTTTCTTTCGCTAACATAGGGATCTAGTATTATCATTCATTGAGATGATGCAAGACTATTGTGACAAATTCATACTAAATGAATTTCTGATTTAGTGATAGCTTTGCACCATGAATTCAACTAATAACATGATGGTGGAACGACCTTTAACACCTACTACTAATTAGCACATTCCTTGTTAATTTAATACAATTTGTTAGCTAGAAGCCATGTGTGATGCTATCAAACTAATCCATTGAAAATAAAATAACGTGGATGTTTTCTCCTTGCTTTACAATTTGATGAGGTGATCTTTTAAATCTTTGCATTGATATATGTTCTCTCCTCTAATGAAGCTGTAAAGGTATCTTGGTAAAACGACATGAAAAATAATTATTGGTTTAAGTCTCATATAGCTTAGGATAACAAGGATTAGAGATAGACCAAGTAAATACTGATGTTTCTTCTTAGTCGTTCACTATGGTTTATTCTACGGTTATAACTAACCTCTTCCCTTGTTCAGATCGATTTATTCGTACTCCTTTCAATATTGGTTTTGCATCTTATTGTAAATGTAAAATAAATATAAACAGTAATTAGTTTATTTAGCTGCATTTTTTTATACATGTCTTACAACGTCATCTCATTTGGGAGAAGAACAGTGGGTCCATGACTGCTCTTCCACCCTCCCACCCACCTCGCCAGTACGCTTATTTTCTGGGTTCTTTCAAGGCTATCACCTCTAGTTTTGGTTTAAAGTTTCCTTGTTGCATCTTTTTACGCTAATCCTGTGATCTAAATGTCGGTCTAGCCGCTACATAAGTCCAATCCCGCAATGGTTCACTGCCTTGCTGGTTAACGGCATGATCGCATTTATGTGGCATCTAAACTTCCCTTTACACAACCTCGATTCCCTATACATTCTGCAATTTTTCATATAGAATCTAGAGTTTTGTTACACATATTTTCCCGATACATCCAATAAACAAGATCCGTCCACTTCAGGACAATTCTGCCGTCTGCAATATAATGGTAGTGACGTCCTCGACGCGCAAGTTATTGAGAAGTTTGAAATAAAATATGATTGAGCCGCACTTCGGAATATCTGTAAAACAAATACTCAAACCGCCTTTTCCACAAAGCTGCCACCAACGATTTGATTTTGTAGACTGTCCACGTTGTACAATTATATGATACTTTGTGTGGATGTTGTCAAATCTGAAGGCGTTAAGCGTACAATCTAGAATTTCTGGTGTTGTGATAACAATGTGAATGGTATTTGATGTGGGGATTGAAAAACCTAGAATCCTCACGTGACAACATTTTTTTTATCTTAAAACTTTGCATCAGAGTGTACCTTTCAATGTTATACAAAATATGTTTAGAATTAGGAAGTGACATAGTACAGGTTAAACTATTATAAAACTACAGTGTCCTTCAACATCCTTTTTGAGGTTTTTTTAGAAAGAGAGGAGGAAATAGAAGACCACACGTTGCAGATTAAATTTAAGATACCACGTGTTTACCTCAAAACCTAGAATCCTCACGTGACAACATTTTTTTAATCTTAAAACTTTGCAAATGTGTATATCCTAACTTAGGAGAACCTACTTCAATTTTATGCCCTCCCTTGATAGGAAAGTAAAAGCGACTGGAGCAGAGATAGATTTCTTTCTTGGCTCGAAGAGAGACAAATTAAGTGTTTTTAAATTATCATAAAAATTTCTAGTAATTCATAACCTCCCTTATCAAGCTCTCGCTAACAATTCAAGTGCTTGATGTTGACATTCTACCAATGCTTACAAGTACTACAACATTGCACATCTTGATTAAAGGGTGTAGGAAAACTAGTAATGAAGGGTAGGATGTAGGTCGGCAACTAGAGTGAGAAATAGAGATTGATCTTCTTCCAAAAGAGGAAAAGGAGTAGGAGTAGTAGAAATTCCCAATGAATGGCTTGACCCTAACAAATCTTTGAAGAAATGAAATGGCTAAGATATTTTCTCTTGTTAAAAGATTATTCTTAAGGTCCCTTGTAACTTTCCTTCTTTATAAGCATTCAAAGAACCGTCTATTAATTCACTTGAGAAGTTCAAGGAAGGAACATGAAGTTTAGGGCATGTGAACCTTGGGCACATGGAAATTCTAATGAATTGGTAGGACATGTTACCTCTACACTCTACATTACGAGTTCAAATGATCCAAAATGGACCAATATATAATTTATTATCTATTTTAGTACTTTGTAGGTGGAAATATTGGATCAATTGCCTTGTAGGGCCCATTTTAGGGGCAAATCTTACTTTGCATATTTGGCGTCCAAAACCTTCTAAGGTTTTTTTATGGGTTTAAACAATATTTTTAGGGTAAAAATTCCATTGCTTGCACGTTGCCCCTTAACGTTATTCTACACTCTGAAACCTTTCCAATGGTCCAAGAATCACCTCAATCAAAGTCTGTACGAGGAACTTATGCCTCCATATGAGGAACCCATTCACTCATCGCACTGGGGTTGGGACATGGCCTAGTAAATTTCAAAACTAGAGAATTCTCATGGAAAAGGAGGGCTCTCTTTGTTGACTCAAGAGGAATAGCTAGAGGTGGGACTTTGTATGCCCTTTTTATAAACCAAGATGGATGGCGTTTTGGAATTGTCGCTGCGTCTTTCACTAATTTGCAAAAGAGATAATGCAATCGATCTTTCTAAATACTGCTTGAGGTCTTCAACTTGAGTGAGAGTCCTTTGAAGATGGCGGTGTCTTGGGCCAAAACCCTAGTTGCAAGCCTTAAGTAGCTCTTTCATTAACTAATTAGTGACCAATGTTTCATATTTAATTGAGTATATACAGTTTTCCTTGACAAAGTTTTGTTATACTTAGAGATGTGAAATATGCAATTGAATATAAGACAAATGTGCCTGAGTGATTATTAAATGGAGTACTATCCTTTCTAACCAAGTTTTATTCTCCTTAATAACATGTTGAACTCATAATAAATATATTATTATAAACATATTATTTTAGATGATAGCATATCCATACCGTTCTTTTGGAAAAATCCGTACAAATAAATTTGATAAAATTTCATCACTTGTTCTCTTTTAGAAAAACTAATTTAATAACTAAAAATATTTAAAATTATCACATCCTTTCATACGTAGACAATAATTGCTTAAGCTCACCACCATAACTACTTATGTTCTCTTTTTAGAAAAAACTAATATAGTAACTAAATGTTTGAAGTTAGCATATCCTCTAATAGGTGGACAATAATGCCAAAGCAATCAGGAATAATCTCGAATAATGAATGTATTGAACTAAGGGCTCGTCATCAAATAAGGTAGTGCATTGTGCTATTTATTTTACATTATTATATTGAAGTTAGCATATCCTTTAATGGGTGGACAATAATGCCAAAGCAATCAAGAATAATCTTGAATAATGAATGTTTTGAACTAAGGGCTCGTCATCAAATAAGATAGTGTGTTGTGCTTTTTATTTTACATTATTTAAGTTAACTTGTACTAGCACTTGGATATAGTGTTTCATTCTATGTCAATGGTAGAGTTGGCCTAAAATTCCCACATCATAATTTGGATTCTATCAAAATTAGAAAACACTTAGATTTATTTTTCTTATATGCAAAATCAATGTGTTTAAGTTAATAACTTTATAAATTAATGAAAATTGAATGTTATTTTCATGAAATAAATCATGTTCATCATGTTGTTGCTCATTAGTAGTGTTGTGGTTTTTTCCCTCCAACCTAAAATATATTGTTTCTTTAAATTCTCTATATTGCATGGTATTTTCCATTGTATACATTATTTAAGCCCTAAGGGCTAATAATGTAATGTAATCCCTATACATTATTTAAGCCCTAAGGGCTAATAATGTAATGTAAATTCTCTATATTTTCCATGGTATTTTCCATTGTATACATTATTTAACTAATGTAATCTATGTTATGTAATATTTAGCTATTTAACTTATGCAACTTGCATACAATGATGTTGGTATACGTTTTGGACAACATGAATGAAATGGAAAAGATGAGAGATACCTAGATTACCTATTTTCTCTTTTATAGGTTTATTTTTTCCATTGCTCGAGAATTAGGTTTATCTATCTTCTTATATACAAGTTTAAATAATAAAATAATTTTTTATTCTAACATTTTCTCCATTTTTTAACTTTATATTCATATTTAAAAATGTTATATTTTACAAATTTTATAAGAGCATTTCATAAGATTATTCGAATATTTTCTTATTTTTTTTAACTTTATATTTATATTTAAAAAAGTTACATTTTACAAATTTTATGAGAGCATTTCAAAAGACTAGGGACAATAACTCTTCTTATATCTAATAAACAAATGTTAATATTACATATTCATGTACATTTTGTTGTTATCTTTGTTATGATTAATTAATCCTCCATTTATCCACATAAGTTTATTTAATTGATTTCGCCTAGCTTAGGAGGTCATCATCACCGACCAATACATGGGGGACACACCTAAGGGTCATATGCCACTTACTGTACCTGATCATTGCATAAATTTAGGAGCCCTAGGGACCAATCCCTACATTATAGGATCCCACTCTGAGTGCCACCGGCAATCACCTTCAATTGCCTATGGTAGGTAATCAGTCGTGCTTAGTTATGCTTTAGTTACAATCAGATATCAAAGTCTATGTTCAGGCCACCAACAAACCTCAGAAACCTCCATGCTTGCACCATAAGCAGTTGAGTTTCCACATAATTCCTGGAATCATAGCATTTCTCCCTCTGGATTTTGTCCAGAGAAGTCTATCCATGTGTGATGGACTCTGAAAAAGTGCACATGTCGAGGTGGAAAGGTTTGAACTGACAAATGTCTGTGAATTGAAGTTTCTTTTGCAGTGATTTTGCAGGTACCTACATAGCTCTTGAATATTTGTTGATCAACATACAATGAAATGGAGAATTCAGCTCCTCTATCACCTAGAATCCTTACACCCTTCAATTACAATGATTGGAGGGAAGAAGTGAATATATCCTTACGCAACAAAGGCCTATGTAGGATGACAATGGGAATAGAATTCAAGCCCCAACATTATGTTGAGAAATCCAAGTTTCGAAAGAGGCTAGATGAAGCCTTCGGCTTCATGTGCATCCACAGCTCTAGGGAGATGATGTTCCACCTTGAGGGACTCAAAACTACAAAGGAACTATGGGACAAGCTTAAATATTTAATCGAAAAACAAGATGAGATTAGAGGCCATATTCTAGAGAATGAGCTCATTGCAATCCAACCCAGCAACTTTGAGGCATTTCAAAAATTATTTTCAAAATACAAAGCCCTAGTTTTGCAATGCAAGCAATGTGGGATATAGAAGAAGGATGAGCAACTTGTAATGTCAATTATGAGCAATCTTGGCTCAAAATTCTCATTATTTGTATCCACGTTCCACTCCGAAATAGTATCCATCCAAAATTGGAAAATGCCTTCTCTAGATGTATTTGCAGAGTCATTAATCCAAAAGCAAGACAAATTGATTCAGATGGGAGTGCTCGATGCCTCTAAGAATTAGGCCCTCTTATATAGAGACTTTGGGAATGTGCAAGCTAAAGGGAATAAAATAGGAAAGGAGAATAAAATGCTTATTCTAAGTCAAAGGAGAAGCATAACCCTTCCGATGGAGCCTCAAGTTCCAAGAAGAACAAGAAAAAGAAATTTGAGAAAGCTAGATGCTCCTACTGTATGAGAGGATTTGATCCAGAAAGTCATTGCATGAAGAAGATCATTGATCAAATGGAAAAACTCCTTCAAAAACACAATATTTCCCTACGTAAAGGTGCAATGAAGACTAAATCTGGAGTAGAGATTGAATATCACGATGAGACATTCTATGCACTAAAGGATAGCTGCTTAAAATCGCATGCCATCCTCATTGATTCAGGAGCCTCCAATTATATGGTTGCATCCAGAGAATCATTCTCTTAATTACAAACTATTGATGGTATGAGTATTCACATGGGTGATGACACCCAAATTTGAGTTGTAGGAAAGGGTTCTGTCAAGTTAAAAGATGGAGTGTTCATAAATGTACTCTATGTTCCCTCCTTAGCTACAAATTTGCTATATGTATACCAAATGACACATACTGGATCACCAAAGCGAGTAGTATTTGGTCCTGACTCAGTGGAGATCACAAATATCTCAACTTGGAATATTATAGCGAAGGATGTTTCAAACCATGCCTCCAAGACATATGAATTCTCACACTTTCTGCCATACTCGGATCCAGTACAATCTCAGCTTCCATTCAAAAGGGGAGGTAAAAAAATTCTGTCTACGCCATTTGTTAATGATGTATTGTTTAATGTTTCATATTCAGAAGATGAGGAACAAGATCAACATGATATTGCTATTGAGATTGAGCCTCAAGAGGATCTAGATCGAGTTCCAGCTCCTATTCCAAATCAGAGGCCTAAATGGGCCCAAAATATCATTAAAGCAGTTGGCAATGTTGCTAAGAATCCAAATGACAGAAGAAGAACAAGTTCCCAATATCAGAATGAACATGTTGCACTCTCCCACATAGTTTTTCTACCTTCAATGAGGTGCAACAAAAATGCTACTTGATGGTGAGGACTAATCCATAATTCAGTCCACTGAAGAAAAAATTGGATCAACTCATTATTCCTCCATAAATAAGAGACAAAGGAAATATTCCTACTCCTATCTATCATCAGATTGTAAGGAGATGGAAAAGTTCACATGCACAGTCCCATGATGTTGGTGCACATAAGAACCAAGATTCTACATTATTGCTCCCACAGAGTTGCAGATTGCAACAATTTTTTCACGAGTTTTTGCTCAAAGAGGAATTTTTTCTCTTAAGTATGGAAGCTTGTTTCCTGATTACCTACTTATTTTTTAGGTGGGGGGGTGGGTGTCCCATTTCCTTTGTTTATTAAGCAATATTTTATTTCATTTAGATTGTATGGGTGACTTTTGGCCCAGTTTCCAGGGGCCAAGTTGTCCAAAGTTAGGATTAATTAATCCTCTGTTTACCCACATTAGTCTATTTGATTCATTTATCCTTTCTTAGGAGGTCATCATCGCCCACTAGTACATGAGGGATACACCTAAAGGTCATCTGCCACTTACTGCACCTGGTTGCACAATTTTAGGAATCGTAGGGACCAATCCCTACATTATAGGATCCCACTTTGAGCGCGACCATTAGTTACCTTCAGTTTCCTATGGTAGGTAATCAGTCATGCTCAGTTATGCTTCAGTTACAATCAATTATATCACATTCAGTTAGATTAGCGCCAATTTGCATAATTCATGGGATTGTAGGTGCCATTATTTACCAACCCTCAACTACCATCATGAGTTAGCTGATTGTAGACTAATTTGGTTAATTAGTGAGCTCCAACTGTGATTATTTCCACTATGATGGTTAGCTAACCAATCAGTTTGAGTTGGTGAATTCAAATCTTGTTCATAGTATTCAAATTCTACTTATTGTATTACCATTGTATTATTGATTAATTAATGAAGATTGATGTAATGATAATATGAGCAATACTTGTTATTCAGTTTACATTGATTTGATAATTTCATTGCATACTTCTTTTCAAATAGCTCTCATTTTGACTTATAGATCTATAATTCATGAAATTTAACAATCTTATTGATAATCTTTATGACTTTGAAATTAGTAAATACTTTTATTACCTTTACCAATAGTGAATGATATAGCCAACCTGTCGTGTTTGTATATAAATATTCAACCTAAAAGAATATAGAGATAAAAGAAATATATAAGGATTAAAGAGACAATTATTGGTTTTATGATTACAAGGATAATCATAATTGGCACGTGGTAAGGTGAACTAAGAGAGCACCAGACAAACCTCCAAATCTCTTAAATATGTCTTAATCCAATCCAAACTAATTAAGAGCAATGCCACAATATATTTGTATAAAGAACCTTCACACAAGCTTCAAAACATAAGAATTTTAAGGAAAGCTAACGATTTTTAGTTGAAGGGGTAAATGGTAATTGAAGTTTAAAAAATACGAATTAGATATATTTGATGAGATTACATAGTTCAGTGTTTAAGCCTATTAAATAATCTTTTTAAGTATTTATTAGAATTTATTCTTAAACCTCTTCCCAATAATTTTTTATAAAACTCTTACTTACATTAAATATTATTAGACATCCATTATATATATATATATATATATATATATATATATATAAATAATATCTTTTTTTAAATATTTATATTATTTGTTTATTTCTAATTTTATAAATATTTTAATCTTAATATAGTATTCACTTTAAAATTATTAATCATCTTCCTTCTCTACCTTCAAAATCTTAATTAGCTTTACTAACTTATCATGTTCTCCTCCTTTTATCCTCCAAAATATTTATATGTATATTTCCTAGTATTGAAAACAATTCCCCCAAAAGGATATATTAAAATATCCCAAGCACTTCTTATTACTGAAACACTTTCCCTAATACCTATTCATCCATTCCATTATGGATAATTTGTTTCATTGTTGAAATGTTAAAATGTGTGATGATTCATATTTAGTTATTATAACATTTTTTTTAATAATTATATTTATATGTGTATTCATGTATTTCATTGAATTTAGATTAGTATAGATTTAAATCTTAAGTTTTATCAAGTGTCGAGATAAAGGTGTAAATTTCTTCTTAAATATTACAGTAAATGAACTATTAACTTTGGTGTGTCCTATATATAGCCATTAATTTGATTCAAGCCAAAAGACACATCTTTTTATTTAAGATGTACATATAATATTTTTATTATTAATATTTAATATTATTTATGGCCGACATATAATATTTTTTATTATTTTTTATTTTGTTAGTAACCAACATTACAACTTTTCCTCATACATGGTTTTAAAACCATATGCAAGGCCCTCCTACAACCATGGGTTGTTTAGGAGGCCTTGCACGTGGCCTTAAAACCATTTTCAAGGCCCTCCTACAACCATGGGTTTTTAGGAGGCCTTGCACATGGTCTTAAAACCATTTGCAAGGCCCTCCTAAACCATATACAATAAAATCATGGGTTGTTTAGGAGGCCTTGCACATGGTTTTAAAACCAGGTGCAAGGCCCTCCTAAACCATGTACAATAAAACCATGGGTTGTTTAGAAGGCCTTGCACATGGTTTTAAAACCATGTGCAAAGCCAACATTTTTTTTATGGATAATTTAATTTTTTATTTTTTATTATTTTGTTAGGTAGGAACATTACAACATCCCCTCCATATTGTGTTTTTTTATGACCGACATTTTTTTTTACGGATAATTAAATTTTACTTTTTTATTGTTTTGTTAGCTGGGAAAATTACAACAAGATTACAACATCTCCCCATATTAGGTTGTTTTTGTGGCGGACATTTATTTTGACCTATAATTTTATTTTATTTTATTTTTATTAATAAAAATAATGTTATGTTACAAGATCTCTCCCCCATACTGGCTTTACGATACACAAAGATTTACCTAAAACGAATTAACTAAGAAAACCTGCAACATTTTATAATTATGATGTTCAACATCTTAAACCATAAACCATTCTCTTAAATAAAATAAAGATTACACCACAACATTCACACATGATACACAAAGATATACCTAAAAACAATTAACTAAGAAAACGTGCAACACTTCCTAATTATGATTATCAACATCTTAAACCA
The DNA here is from genome assembly GCA_001517045.1 of Pseudotsuga menziesii. Taxonomy (NCBI): domain Eukaryota; kingdom Viridiplantae; phylum Streptophyta; class Pinopsida; order Pinales; family Pinaceae; genus Pseudotsuga; species Pseudotsuga menziesii. The sequence goes on from LPNX010745301.1 coordinate 45,777, forward strand.
TAAACCATAATGCGTTAACTTAGATTAAAAATAAACCCCAAGCCTTTAACCTTGATTAAATTACTCAAACCAAACACTCACTCTCATTCTTATCCAAATCACCTAGCTAAATAATTATCTATAATAATTGATAAGAAATAGACTAACCACTTCTATGAAATAAGAAAACAAACTCTTAAGTAATCAAACACACTTTTAAATTTTACTACAAGACATATATACTAGAATATAATTATTATTATGATAAACATATATGTGTAATCTTAATTCGTATTTATATTTGATTTTTTAATAAACTTTTTAAATAATTTTGATAAAAAATAAAAATAAAAATATAATAATAAATTATCCTTAAACAAAGTTCGTCTTCAATAATCAAAATAAAAATAAAAATATATTAATAAATTATCCTTAAATAAAGTTTGTCTTCAATAGTCAAATATAGGCAAATGATACGATACGAATCCGTGACATCTCATTCCATATAGATCAGTTGCTTTCTGCGAAAGTAATCATTCATCTCAAAGGTAGCAGTAGCTACACCACAATGTTTTTGACAAAAATGGAGCTTTCAAGTTTCAGGTAGGCGAACTTACGTGGCGATACCACGAAAATCTTTATCTTCGGAATCGAATAATGTCAAACGGGATGACGGTTTCGTGCTTTCTCTTTTATGTTTTTCAATATACTTTTTATCTGTGTATCTCTGGTTATTATTGTTTTGTGGGTTTTTTTAGCTGATAGGACTGTAAATTTATTTTCTTAAATTTATCTATATAAAATTTAATTCTTTAAATTTTAATTATACAATTTAAAAATTATATATAATCTTCAAACTTCAAACTTCAAACTTCATACTTCATTACATGTTGGTCTACATTACAATTACTACCCACTAACATTACATGTTGGTCTACATTACAATCTTCAAACTTCAAACCATCACCACTAACCAACAATCTAAACTGCGACGAACATGACGAATAGTTATGGTATGTATGTGTATGGAATATGATAAAGTGGGGCATCACAACCAATGCCAAAGCTAATAGCTAGCATAGGATACACCCTCATACCATTATTCCATCAAACCAATATTAAGCGAGTATTAAAATTTATGATTGGAGATCTAAATCAGTATTCCATCAAACCAGTATTAAACAAGTATTAAAATTTATGACAAGGAGATCTAAATTAGTATTCCATCAAACCAGTATTAAACAAGTATTAAAATTTATGACAAGGAGATCTAAATTAGTATTCCATCAAACCAGTATTAAAAAAGTATTAAAATTTATGACAGAAGATCTAAATCAGTAGACATCAAATCTATGGTCTCAATCTTTTCATGCCTGTCACTGTTGAGGTTTCAATTTTTTTATTAGCTGTCAAATACGTTCCAGCAAGAAAAAAATGTTCTATAAGCCATCAAATTCCAACCCTATATCCATTTACACATTTGGAACTTCGAATATCGATTCGAGAGTTTTCATCAAAACCTTGCCAAGATGTATAATTTCAATTATCTTTTACGTGTGTCAAATTAATGTTTTAAGTAAAACGCTCCCCTCGTGTAATTAGATTGTATCTTTAAATTCTCTACGGATTACGGATTTTTTTGTATAGAACTTGGAAGTGATGAGGATTTACAAGTATTTTCCTTTCATCTTGTATTTTCATATCAAAAAGGCAATATAATTGTTCACAATACTACACAATATTATTACATCAAAATACTGACTTTTTATTCAATACAAGGATACCCATACTAGAAAAACTTACTAACAACAAAACCTTTCACACAAAGCCCAAAATACGAATAACAAAAAAAAATGATATCTATAGAAAACCACTTAAGAGACACCCATAGGTCCGTCATAAGATATGATTTGACCTAGAATCAATGATAATTCCATCCATGAATTATGAGCAATAAATGTATCTATACATTTCTCTGATATAAGCTTTGCATAAAGCATCGACCTCCTCATTGAAGCAACGATAAATGTGTCTGAAAGAAATGGAAAGAAAATGTTGAGATAATAAGCTTACTCTTCCCATCCAGCTAGACAAAGATAAATACTGCATAGAATTCAACCTATTTTCCCACTCAATGATTACTTTCGAATCCTCATACACCTTAATCTCCAAAAACCCTCTCTTCTTTGTGAACCAGAGGCAACCCCAGAGAGAAAGAAGTCCAGCGATAGTGTTTTTCCCCTTTCCAATTCCCATATTTAATTTTATATTATGATGTCTTCTCAAATATAAGATCATTCCTGCACCACACCACCCATCCTTTTGAGCACCATCAAAGAAACCACTTGGAATATCCTCCAAAAGAGAGGGACTTAGGAATAACTTTTCAAACTTAATTACTTCATCCTTTTTTTTCCATTCATTAATAGTTGTAAAAAATTTGAAACTGTAATACGAAGGGACGACTGAACATCTTCAAAAATACACATGTTATGAGCCTTCCAAATATCCTAGAAGATAAAAAAAGGAAGATCCTTATATTTATCTTTTCTATGAAACCATTTGAACACACTATCCTCTAAGCAATTTACATTCCAAGAGAAAGAAACCGAAACCAAATTTCTTACCTCCATCCACACTTAATTGAAAAAGGAACAATGATAAAATAGATGAGAAATTGATTCAATATCTTTCCTGCATAGGTAACATTAAATCCTAGACATGAAAAACCACGCTCTTTTAACTTTTCCCAAACTAAAATTTTATCATTCACTGCCGACCAACATAAAAATTTGACTTTTAAAGGAACATGGCTCTTCCATAAATATATATTCCACCATTTCTGATCTCCAACAAACTCGTGCTCAATAATAATACTATACACAAGTTTCGTAGTGACTTCCCTAGAATTTACATTAAAATCCCAAACAATTTTATCTCCCCAATCTTTGAGAAGGATCCCAACAGGCAAAACTAAAAATATGAAGTTTTTCCATTCATCAACAACCTATACATGAAAGTTTAATGCCTAATCGAAATCCAATATCTTTCATTAGTATGCTCATAATTCTTTATCTGAGATAGAACCAAAATGTTTCTTTTATGAAGTTAAGAAACTAGGGTATTTGAAAGCAAGCCATTCCCAGAAATGCCTGATATTGGATCAATGCCCACAAAAACTTGAAAAAATCTACCCACCTTCCAACTAAGATGACTACTCAATAAAGGAAAAATATTTAGAAATATTTTCCATATATAAGATTCTCTTTGAATCTTCAAAACCGGTTCTCTGATCCATTGAAATAGAGAAAAAGACCTGATATATTTTTCACATATTACCTTGTTCCATAAGCCAGAATTAAAAAGGGCTCTCCACATACTTTTCACGCAAAGGACCATATTAAACCATCTTGAATTTTTTAACTCCCAACCTCCCATGCTCTTTGGTAAAGCAATTTTCTTCCATTCAACTAAATGAAACTTTGACCTCTCCAAGCTGTCAGTCCACAATAATGTTTACATTCTTCTCCTTAACTGCAAAATAATTGTAGTTGGTAAAAGGAATAAGGTAAACCAATACACCAGTATACTCTATACCATCATTTTATCCTTTTCTCAAAATTCTTAAATAACAAGTTCCAATCCTATATATGATAGGAATTTGGTTTAAGAAAAATACCAAGATACCTAAAACCTTCATTAAGAGAGGACTATGAGAAAGGAAGAAAAACAACAATATGATCACATAAGGCTTCTTCATCACAATTATAGGAAAAATGAGATTTATGATTACTTACCAACATTCCCAAAGCCTCACAAAATAGGTTGAAAATTTCTTTGTACTACACGCATTCATCCTTTGATCCATTCCCGAAGATAAGAATATCAACAACAAATAGTAAGTGAGATACATAAAGAGAGGCAGATAATCTTAAACCTTTTATCTTGTGCCAATTTGTCTTCTTCAATTAACCCACTCAGGCTCTCAATCACCAACAAAAATAAAAGCAGAGACAATGGGAAACCCTGTCTAAGTCCCCTACTGCTACAAAAAGAAGAAGATGGGGAGTCATTGAACAAAACTGAAAAACTAGGTGAAGAAATACATCCCATGATCCAACTCATAACTTCATATGGAATTCTAATCTGCTCAAGGATAAGCCGAAGCAAAGGCTAATCCACTCAGTCATAAGCCTTGACTAAATCCACCTTTAGAATAAAAGCTTGTAACTTCCTCTTCTTAATTGAGTCTAAGCATTCTTGGCAATACCAATTGCATCTATAATCTGCCTATTGGAAAAAGAAAAAACAAATTGTTCTTCAGATATGCATCTGCCCAAAACAAACCTTATCCTAATTGCAATGATTTTTTGTATGAAAGTTTTGTCAAGTATGTTACATAAAGAAATAGGTCAAAAATAATTGAAAGATTCAAGCTTGTCCCACTTGGGAATAAGAACAAGATAGGTAGAATTCAGTCCATTTGGAACCTCTTCCAGCTTTTGAGATACTAAGAACCAAAGTCAACTCTTTACCCAACATGTCAAATAAATGTATAAAAAGCTCCATTGGGAACCTGTTAGCACTAGGACTTTTATCTTTTGCAAACTAAAACAAGACTCCTTTCACTTTCTCAAGATCCACTTCACCCCCCACCTTCATACCTTCTTCTTCATTGATAAATATTGGGTAATTTATAGAACCTTGCTTTGATACTCCAAATTTAACATATTTTCTTGACTATAAATATCTTTAAAGAAATTTACAGCTTCAACATTAAGTCTCCTTTGATCATTTATTAAGTCACCATTTGATTTTTTTAATTCCCATATAGAATTGGAAATCCTTCTCTGATTAGCATATCTATGAAAGAACTTAGTATTGTTATCCCCCGCCTCCAACCAAACAACTCTTCTCTTTAACCACCAAGTTTCCTCAATTTTCTTAAGAATCTTAGCCTTATGATTCTGGAGAAAAGAAATCCACTCTTTCCTAGAAACAAAAAAATAATCCTCATCGACCTGCCCCTGCAAGATCTCAATTTCATTTTCTACCATATCTAGTTCAATCATAGACTCCTTTTTCTTTTATTTTTCCCAAGTATTTACCTCATTTTTAAGTAAATAAATTTTTTAAATGAAACACAACATAGGCGACAAATGAACCGATGCTAAAAACTCCTTCCAGTTTTCTTCAACCAGCTTACAAAATGAAGCCTCTTCCAACCATACCCTATTAAATTTAAAGGGGTAAGCATTTAAATATTTATCACCATCAAGTTCAAGAACAACCTCCTTATGATATGAGGAACCAATATAAATATACCAAGACTTGAATCTCCCCAAAGAATCACATAAAAGGTCATCCATAAAAAATTGTCTAGATGTTTTGTTATACCTATTGCTCCTGTTCTTATGTTAGACCAAGTGGGTACCAATACACTTGGAACTATATCAGATAAACCAACACTTTAAAAAAAATTATTGAAATAATCATGAAGAGGATCGTTAACCCTTCTAGTACCCCAAATCTCCTCTATAGACAAATTTAAGTTGAGATCACCTCTCAAAATGAGTCCTTGATGATTTAACAACCCTGTACCTAGCCTTTCCCCAAAAAAATTGTTTTTGGTTGTACAACCCATTAACATTCAAGATTTTGACAGGAGAGTCAAAACCTAATAATTTACCTTACACCATCAAACTTGCCACTATAGAGAAATACTTAAAATCATAAATAACTGGGTCCCAAGCTAAATGCATACCTCTCGACAAGCCTGAAGGATCCAACGCCCAACATTTCCAACTAGGCTTAATCTTAAGAAAAAAATCACAAGAAGAAGGGGCAAAAACCATTGTCTCCTACAATAGAACCACATAAGGCTTCATGGAATCCAATAACTATTTTAATGCAACTCTTTTATGTGAGATGCTAACCCCTCTAATGTTAAAGGAGACTAGTTTCATTGAAAAACCCTAAATCAGGTTGCATCCTCTTGAAGAGCCCCATAATCAGAGTGTTTTAAAGTAACAAAATACTTTTCAAGACCCCTATGGAAAAGGGAATTAACCTTTGGGCTATAAAAACTTTGATCCAAATCCTCCTCTAATTGTCCTTTTCCTTTTATCCTTCTAGATTGTTTCCTAATAGTAACATTCATGGATCTAATGGATGAAATCAGAAAGGTCTCTAATGTCCCATATGAAATAGTTGATTAATTAGGGATAGGCTTGGGAGAAGTAGAATCTAAAATAGAAGGGAAATATGAAGAAGGGAATAGTTCCCTTTCTTCTATGGGAGGAGTAAGAGAAATGCTAATATTCATCAGATTCCCCTAAGGCTGAAAAGACTGAAAGTCATTTCCCTAAAAAATACCCAGAAGGATTTCACTCCTTGGAACTGTGCTATTATATCTTGAGAAGAGCCCCAACAAAACAATGGCATTGCTCAGTATTTGGAGATAGTGAAAACTAGCAGTTAATGGCTATCTTGGGATAATGGAGGTAATGATGGAGAAACTGGCACCCAAACTAGAATTGGAATTTCTATTTTTTTATCAGAAATAAATTGGGAGATGTCTAGTCAATGGAAGTCGACATTCCATCATCTTCCTCTGAGTTGGAGTCAGAAAACAACGTTAACAAGAGTATTAAGTCGTAGGAAACGAAGTTTCCTAAGCACTGGGCCTGGCTACCCAGCTCTTGTTTTCAAACTCGCTTTGTATCTCATCCAAGAAATCATGCAAAGCCTTTTTTGTGACAAATCTAACTACAATTCCCAGTTGTCTACATTTCGTGTCGCCTACCAAGTAAGAAATTCTCCCATTTTCCATAATTTTTTAAGAAATCAAAATATCTTGTCAATTTTAGGGCAGTGTTAATTTTCCCTTTTAAGCAATTTTGTCACTTGTATTGGGATATAATTGGCATGTCATTACGAAAAATTCCAATTTCATAGTTCCTCTTCCTGATCTTTTTTAATCAAACTAGGAAGAAGTGGAACAAGTGGAACGAAATAGCGTAAGATAGTTAAACTAACTGGTAAATGGGGATAAGTCAGCGTATAAGATGGTGAGGATCGAAGGCTATACAAGTCTTGTAAAAAAGAACCTTATAGAGATGGTGCAATACAAAGATGAAACAAGTACAACATAGGTAAACGAGTAGAGTTTTTTATTCTTATAGTAACTTGATCACTGCTATGTATCCTATGGATATAGGAATCGTATGAAGGTAGACTTGAAATAATAGTAACCCCTATTTATCAGGTTCAATTTTACAATAAATTACTTGCATATGATAGACATGCATGAAATTTTGTACACATTAATTCCACCAGTTTCATGAATTGCATCCTCAAAATGAAAATAACAATGGCACAATAATATTTTAACATTTGTTTTCATGAATTTTCCATTTGTGAATAAATGAAAATAGTAGTACATCAACAGTTCGACATAGTAGCACATGTGCATTGAGGAACTTTTCATCGGTAAGTTTGAATATCATATCACATCATCCAATAATTATATTATGGTAACCACATGTGTTCCTTCTTACAATTTCCAATATAAAATTTGACTTCCCTTATTGCATCCTCGCATCATTTTTATTTTTTTTATCATCCCATACATTTTACATATTTCAATTTCCATTTCTTAGCCCATACATTTCCAATTTATGATTATTTGTCCATACACTTTCCAGATTCCAATATCAATGGCGAACCTAACAAGATCCTAGGGTGTTTTCAATTCTTCCTCCTCCATGGCTTCATTTTCTATCTTAATTTCTTTCTAATGTCCCTTTTTCAAAAATTTTAATTAAATGACCAAATTTTCACTTTTTCCCTGATTTCGAACCTTGACTAGTTTTGATGTCTAGACCTCCAAATTGACCCAAATGCTTCCAAATTTTCTCAGAAGGTGCACGAATGATAATAGAAATTAAATATGATGTCATGAATTTTTTATGACCCCCCAATTACTTCTACAAAATTGTTTAATGTTCTGTTCAAATTAGGAGTCTTTACTAGCAAATTGGGGCTCCAATTCTCCCTGGGTAATTGCCAGAAATGGCTTCTCAAATGGTCCCAAAGTCACTCAAATTTCTGAACAGAGGCAGGGGATGTGTAAGGTACATTTTTAAAGTCTCATATGCATCATGTTTAAGTTTATACAGGCTGTTATGACTCTTTCCAAAACAGCGCCCAAATCACAATTTCGACCCTTGGGGAAAAGGAAGCAAATCTTCTCCCAATGCAATAAAAATGAGTAAAATGGATTCCAATGCTTAAGTACTGAACATGAGACTTGAAATACACATTAATTTAAGTCCATTCATCATACATTTATCAGATATACATTCCTCCATTCAAAATAATCAGTATTACGTAGCATACATCAATGCAGTGGGGAAATGGTTAGTGTTTTCTCATTAATAATCACTTTTCCTTACAACCATTTGATATTTTGACCTGATACTTTCTGATAATGAATAAAAGATAATATTGAGCTTATTCCAATAATTAATGGACAATGAAAATCTCTCCCAATTCGAAATCATTAGCATTACAATGGTGCACAACAAGATAGTGGGGAAATGACATTATTTATTCATTGTTTAACATTTTTAGATGAAATATTTTGGCATTTCGACCTAAGAGTATTTTGAAAATTGAAATATAGAGATTTTACATCAGAACATAAAATAATGGAGCATTAGAAGCTGCCCCAAAGAGATCAATAGCTCACCCAAGGCGCAATCCCTCCATGACCAAGAATATGCCTTAAAACTGGAAATGGTTGAGAGAAAGTGTTGCAATAGAAGAACCCACAAGCATCCCTGTAGCTTAGAATTGCAAATAAGACTCCATTAAAGCTCCATGAAATACCTGAGTGGCCTCTCTAAACACCAACTTGGACGGGAATCTTTCACCTTCAAAATTGGTTAAGGCAAGAAAACTAGTCATCCACTAGCTCTCACAATTCACAAATGACAATTTCTCAAATGATCAAAATCCATTCTCTTGGTTTCTTCCTGTATTTTATAAAAATACTTAGCCTTCTAAAGTTCCAAATCCATCCAAAAACTCAAGCCAATTCGAATTTGGGTGTGGGCTCAAGATTTTCCATGTGTCCACCCTTTCCTAGCCTTCCATCTTCCCCCAATTTGAGTAGGAACCCATTGAGCTTCTACAACTCACATGATATCTCTATTAGATGCTCTATTTCGACCTAACATGTCAAATATGTTAGATGTCATCCTTCATATCTGATTTGTGTCATAGGTGTCATAACATCTTCATCATTGTTATCATAGAGCTAGGGAATCTAGTCCAAGTGTCTCACTAGCTCCAAAATGACTCTTCATTTCCCATGTAAGTTAAATTTCCTCCCAAATTAGACCTATGATGCATATGTCCCAATTTATTAACCTTATAGCTCATCAAAGAACCTTTAGGATTCCCATGGATTCGAAATTTCAAGAGGAGGTTTCCATTTGGTACCAAATTTCTAGCTTGTCTGGGCCCCATAGTCTCCATGTGTCTCCATGCTCAATTTCCACTTTGATTTTCCCTTGTATTTATTTTATTAGATCCTTTATTAAATATTTATTCCATTCTAATGTTCAAACATTATTTATTGTCCCCCTTATTCCAAATCCCAAAGCTTCCACCTCCAACCTAGGAAACTAGTAATTTTCCTCCTTGGCAATTATTTGACCCTTAGCATCAATTTGACAAACTCTCATGAATATGGAAAATGTGATTAGGCCATTGTGACCCAATGCAAAATTTGGGACATGACATTCTTACTCTCATTGAAGAAGTTGCTAGATAAGAACTCCATAGGTCTCCAACATAGACTAAAATGAAATTGAAAACATGTATATGACTGATTTCGAGGGCAATGAATAGTTTCCATGGCGATGAAAACCAATAAAGTGAATATAGGGAATACGATATGCATTGCATTGAATAGGTGGTGCAACAACAGTTGGGGATGAAAAATGTAATGCAAAACTTTGAAATCGCCAAATAATGTAATGCTAAGGGTAAGTAATGTTAAGGGTTGGGATTATTTGGCTTTGTTTTTTCTTGTCTCAAACAAGAATGGATATGAGTGCATGCCATTATTATTAGTAATTTGAATTTTATTATATTATTAACTTAAGATGGTGCAAATTCCAACACAGACTACAACCATTAAAGTTTAGACTGGATTTATTATAAACATTTCCCATGCCGAGAAGTTCGCCCTTTGAAGATGTTGCAAATGCCAACACATAGACTACAACCATTAAAGTTGAGATTGCATGTATTAAAAACTTTTCCCATGTCAAAAAGTTTGTCGGCACCCCAACAATAAGATCCTTAAGTTTATAGAGAATAACATTCAAAATAAATAATACTATATCTATTATTTAATAGAAAAAATAAAAACTACTATATAAAAACTTGGTTATAATTTTTTTTTGTAAAATTAAAGTGCAACTAATGTTAGTCAATGCCAAATTAAACACAATAGTTTTCGGCCTTCAACATTTAAAAAAACTATATGCAACATTCAATTCAATTATATATAAATTAATACTTTTATAATTAATTTTATACTTTTATTTAAAATTGAGACTTGTTATTCCTATAAGGATATTTTCCCCATTGGAAGTCCTTTAAACCAATAAAAAAATTAAATAAGTGTAATTTAAAAATTATAAAATATATATTTTTTATTTTCAAAATAATAAATTTTTTTTTGTCGAATTTTGTGAAACAATGAAAAGTTAGGTAAAAAATTTATGTTAGAAAGCAATTTAATGTAGAGACAATGTAGTTGGAGTTATGTTAAAGGGTCAAAATAACATTCACTAACAATAAGAGTTACCCTCGATGAAAAGTCTCAATTAAATTCAACATCTTTTAAATTTCATTTTAAATGGTTTTAGGGGAAACTTTCATCACCTTTAAAATTTCACTTTATCTAACTTGGTACCCCTCAACCAATCTTCTTTTCAAAATTGTCCTTCGCTTTGGTAATGAGTCATGATGTGACTTCATATAATAAGGGCTCTAGTGGTGCTTCTCCTATCTTTTGAGCTTTCCTTTTTTAATTTAATAAGTGTGTGATGATATTCTGCTTATAATAATGTTGGTGTTGGGACTTTTGATCCTGGTAATACTGCTCCTGGGACTACTACTCTTGGTACTGCTACTTAAATTTTTGATATAATTGCTTTCGGTTCTACTAATGGATTTTTGAAGGTGGGGAAGCAGGTGTGGCGGGATTATCCTTGATCCTATGGAAATTAGGGTATCAATTTTTTTAGGATTGGGTAATGTAACTAAAAATCAAGCCGAGAGGTAGGAATTATGCTTGGGTCTCTAATTCATTATATTCCTACATCTCAAAAATGTTTTGGTTGCCTTGAATGCCCCTATAAGTTTAATGGTTTTAATTATCCTTATGTGTATGTATCGCATCTGGAAGAGTTTAGATCATTCAGGCATGGGAATTAAATGAGCCTTCTCTATGCTCATGGGACAAGGCTCATGAAGAATCTTCATGCTTAACGTGGTTCATTGGCATGCTAATTAATATGGCAATTTGGCAAGATACAGGGTATCAATCTAGGATTTCACCTAGTTATGTGGATTGGTTTGGGAATGGAAAGGGATTAATATGGGAACATGTGAGTGTGATATAAGGTTCTACTTGGTTAAGGGTGAAGGATATTGTTTCACAAGTCGATTGGATCCATATATCTGAGAATATTTGGTGGATTGTTGATGGGATAAGACAAAGCTTGCTTGATGTTGTTAAAGGTGTGCAAGTTGGGTTTGTCTACTTGTCGAAGGAGTAGTCTGCATGGGGGAAAGTGGTCATTGGTTTGTTCGATCCTACTTTGCTATGTTAGGGCTATAAAGTTTTGAAGGAGACTGATCTTATTTCATTTACAAATCAATTTTTGGGATCTCATAATTTGAGGTTGTCTATAGAGGGACATAGGAAAGGTTCACTTTATGTAGACAAAGGCCAAAGTATCTGGATCAATGGTTTATAAGTGGGAAAATATTCACAATGGGAGATGGCATTTGGTATGTTTCTTGTCTAGTATGTCGGGTTTTTGGCTTCGTGGTGTTTTTTTGTGGTTGGGCTCATTGTGAAGCAATACAACGACCTCTTAGCTCAAAGGAAATTTTTTTCACAACTAGTTTCGTGGGTGTTCGTGTTTGAACGCAATATGAATCCAAAAGAAATTGTTGTTGTTGGAGATAACCAAGCTCTTTGTGGAGTTCTGGGACATGAAAATATATATCATGGATTCGCAATCAACCCTACAATGTTCCAACTTGCAAATGGAGAGTGTTTTCTCGCCCATCCATGAGGTAAGTGACCATGCCTCCATTCTTAATCATCATTTTGATGATTTCGAGCAAGAAGCTCAGATATAGAGAACCCATCTGGAAAAAAATGTATGTCACATTTTAAGCACAACGGGTCTCAGGTGACTACAAATGTTAGTTCTTGAACCATTGATAAAGCCTTGGTTTCTAAATTGAATGATGACGTTATTGAAATTTCCAGCTCTCCTACTCCAAGGGAAAAATTTGGTAATGTCCAGGCTATGTCACATTTTTGAGATGTTATGTCTGTGTGTCTTGTTAGTAGGCCAATATGTAAGGGTTTATAGTAGTCAAGTCATTTTTTATATATGTGAAGTAGTACTAAGGCTACTTACAAATGTTAGCTAGAACATTTGTCATGGGGTATAGACCTAGACTATTTTCAAACTTTTGTATCCTTTTGGTTATGTAACAAGTTCTTTGAATATAAAATTGTTTGTTTTTGTTAAAAAAAATGGCTTCTTTGAAAAGAAAAGTGGTTGCCTCGAATCTTCATCTAAATTGATGATGAACCAAGTTCCTTGGGAGGATTCAATGCTAGTGTCTTCTAAATTTCACATGAGCTTCACTTATGTGTATGTTCTTCTAAGAATCGCCATAAGGTTACCTTAATTCTATTTCTCAATATCTCTTCTACTTTTGCAAAAATGAAAGCATTAGGGCATTCCAAGTGAGGATTGGTGGGAATCTATACATATCTATGGCCCTTCCCAACAACCATGGATATCTAGTTAGATAAGAATTGGAGACTTCTTTTTCTAGTAAGGATGCAACATCATTTCTATGGAATGGGATACTATTCCTTCCTTTTCAGAAAGGAGGAGGATCGATATTTAATATTCAGAAATAGTCCTTGTTTTATGGTTCCAAGAGGTATCTATATATATAGATGGAGTATGTACTTTGAACCTAAATGTGATATCCCTTCAATCATTCATGTATGGGTAAAGTTTCCTCATCTTCACCTTGGTTATTGGATAGATGAAGTATCGGTAGCTATAGGAAATTCCTTAGGGAATTATATTGACAAAAATGATCCCAAACCCACCATGTTTTCGTGTGCCCAAATTTATGTGGAGATGGATCTAGACAAAGGGATTCCCAAGCCATCAATCCCACCATGGAGGGTTGGACACATGCACAAAAGGGGGATTATGATAATTTGTCGTTCAAATGAAAAAAATGCCATGAATATGGATAGTTCACAATAGAAATCCCGAAGAAATCAGAGAAAGAATAAGAGAAATATCAAGAACAAGGTTGGCATCACAAGTTGAAGAAAGAAAAAGGGACCCATTTATGGTAGCACGAGCGAAACCTTTAGATACCACTTTGTCAAACTAGTTTCAATCCCTATTTAATATTGAGGAACAAGCTAAGCCATTAAGTGAGCATGTTTAAGGAGATTCAAGCACCCAAATCCCTAACTTCCAAACCGAGGTATTTTTATAAGGATTCAAATAGTATACCTTAGTATAGTATTCTAAGATAATTATTTTGGATTAAAAATAACATACATATAGATAGGTAGATGAATGTTAAATAAGAAACATACAATTTTACTACTAAAACATGTAAATTTTAGAGAATATTATACAAAAAAATCAATTTATGTAAATATAGGCGATTTTTTAGAGTATAGATGACCAAATAGCGAATTTATTTTTTGAAAAAAAAGGAAAAAAGTAGTCATTTGAATAAATTTTCCCCCTAAAATACCCTACCCTAGACAATGTTGGAGGATATATGCATAAAAAAGTATACTTCATCCATCCCCACTGAACCATTTCAATAAATAAACTATCATTTAAGCAATGTGAAAGATGACTCCACTAGTGATCAGACTAGACAAAGGTCAAAGCATCCACATGATGAACCATCTAAAGATAATGAAGAAGATAGATCCATGCATAAAAAAAATTGGAATAAGGACTCAAAAACAAGTTAAGGAAGCTGAAGGAAACAGAGAAAAACAAATGGGAAAACATGCCTCTTTATATAGGCATATTAAGGTGAGCATTTTATAGCCAAAATTCAAAATGAAAAAGCTAAAAATGGAGGTAAATCTGGTACCCCACATACGTTCAAACTTCAATTCCCTCTTTCTAAAGTAGGAGGAATCCCATATCCTCATTCAAAAATTTGTGGATAACTTACATTGATGGATCTTCCTCCTTTATTCGGGAATAAAAGGTTGTGTCTCATGAAAGCAACATTAAAGAATGGACCAAAAATAAATAATAGGCTCTTGGTAAGAGAAGGGTTGATCTATATTCAAAATTAAGACTCTTATAAGACCATATGGAATCAACAGAAGTAACCCCCAAACTCCCTCAAAGAGAGTAACAACTCAATAGACATTTGCTATTAGAAAAGAGAGGAGACCTAGAGGTTAAAAAAATGAGCCCTCTAGCTTAAGGATGGGGATAGAAACACATATTTCTTCCATAACCAAGAGAATATTTCCCTAAATAAAAATGTGACATGAGAAACTCAATATTTGGAGGGATAAAAGTTCATATGAACCGGAGGCCCATCGACACTTCAAGGACCTATACATTGAATAAGGAAAAAATATCAATATAAAAAGGAGGAGATGCTTGCAAACATGCCACAATTAACTAGGAATATGAAAATCATATCCTCTGTAAGCCCCTTTATGAAGAACAAGTGCAGGAAACCATAAGGGGATTAAGTCTAGACAAAGATCGAGGTCTAGATGGATTTACCGTCCACTTCTGTTGATCATGTTGGTCCACAATTAAGAAATATCTCTATCAGATGTTCAATTTAATGAAAGGAAGGGACAAGACAAGAGGTGATACAAACTCCTCATTTCTTGCAATAATTCCCAAATATTCGAATCCCTCTTGTTAAGTATATAGTTGTCATTGATTTCAAAGGTGTTCACGAATGACAAAGGAATAACCAATGGATCTGATGAGGATGTGGCATGAAACATATGATGACATGGAATAACCAATGGATATAGTTAAGGATGTGGCATGACACATATGACGACATGGAATATGATGGTGTCCTAATGATGAAGTCATAAAAGTTCATTTATAACAAATGCAATGGATGAGATAGACATGGATGATAAGACAACATGAATGACTGATATGAAGACTTCCAAGACAGTGTCGATAGTATGATGTAAACAATGGTTAATGAAACAAAGAATAGAGGTCGGGTGGAAGTAGAGATGCAGTATGAATGACAAAGCTGGTTAGACAAATGAAGAGTGGAACTGCAGAAGAGTGAAATGAACGGGAGATAGAGTATATGTAACAATCGAAGAACAAAGAAGCTATATCTACGAGAGTGTTTATAAATTCCTTATAATCAGCAGCACGACGAAATTCTCTGTGTATATAAATCTTCAAAACTGTTAGAAACAGTCGCAGAGGATTTTCGCAAAGAAATTGTGTAGATCTGCAAAGTCATGGTGAGATCCGCATTCGATCTAGAATCGACGATCAGGAAGTATCCCGCACGGCATCCGATGATTAAGGATTAGTTCTGCAACAATCAATATCGGATGGATTATATGAGTCCCACAGTAGATTCAACGGTTAAGGATTAATTCCAACAGTTAGGCGGAAAATCCAAAGTTCTACAAAAGATCAAGATCGGACGGCTAAGATTAGTTATGCTAAAAAGAGATCAATGGTGCAGAAGAAAAATGCAGAAAGGGAATTGTGGAAATGAACGTTTAAAGATTCTATGAACCCGCAATGTTCAACCCGCAATCCAAAATAGCGAAGGTCGAGAAAGACTCCGCAAAATATAGACGGTGCGAATGAAAAATTGTGAAAAGAAGCTTGCAGAAAGGAGCTTGTAGAAAGAAGCATGGGGAAAGGAGCTTGCAGAAAGAAGCTTGTGGAAAAGAGCTTGCGAAAAGGATCTTGCAGAAAGAAGCTTGCGAAAAGTCGAGATACTGATTTGATGAAATGTTACGTTTTCGCATCCCTCATCCCGCATCCTGCAATATGCATCTTATCTCAGATAAACGAGCACGGAAGAGCCCATAGGAGATCAACGGTGCGGAACGATTGGTGCAGAAAGACAACTGCAAAAATTGCGAAAAGACGTTTTGGAAAATTCACAACCTACATTCCGCAATACGCATCTTACCTCAGATCAACGGTCAGGAAAACGGTCGATGAAGATCAACGGTGGGGAATCATTTATGAGGAAACCGCGGTGCATAAATACGATTCGAGGGGGAAATCTATGTGCTAGATCAACGGACCAGAGAGAATCAAAATTATGTCAATGACCTAGATTGATTCCAGAGAAGGATATTGCGGAAGCACCAGAAAATGTTAGGCTGAGTTGCAGAAATCAATTCTGAGGTGCGTCCATAAATTGTAAAGAAGAATATCCAACATGGAACTCATAGATAGAAGGTGAAGCCCATTTTTTGTGAGAGAAATGTGCACATATGAGTTTACGATGAGGATAGCCTGCAAAGAGATCGCAGAGGAGGAAAAGAATCCCACAGGCGTGAGAAAAAGAGAAGCCCGAAGGTCTGAAAAAAGAGTATTCTCATTGATAGAGGAGAGGAAGTCCACAGGAATTGGTTTCACGAATCCTGCGACCAGAGAAGAAGGGAGCTCGTAGATCAAAAGTGATCAAGAAGTTTTCTAATTATTTAATTAAAAATTGTTAATCACATATTGTTGAAAAGGTGTGACTATCAGATTTGAAAGGGCATGATTGTGAAAGGGTATGTTTCCAGAATAAAGAGATGCGTCCCTAGGAAACATGACCTTACTTATACACTAAGGTAAGAGTGAGAGAAGTGTCTCATGGTCTACATCAGAAAATTAGAAACAGAGACTAGTGCGTGAGACAAAGAATGGAGGGAAAAGAAATCTAGCATATTACAAAAAACATATCAGGGTGGCAGGGTGGCACTAGGTCAGGAAACATGCCTGCAGGGGGTTGTTGCCTCCTTTGAGCAAAAGCTAAAAAATAGGGTGTAGGAGAATCATGTCAGTCATAGCTAACAAAACAGGGTGTCGTAGCATCCTTTTAGTAGCAGTTGATAAACCATGGGGTCGTAGCCTCCTTCTAGTGGTAGTTGGTAAATATGATGTCATAGCATCCTTTCATTAGTAGATACTAAACTAGGGGGGCGTAGCCTCCTTCCAGTAGTTGCTGGTAAATAGGATGTAATACCATCCTTGTCTGTAGCCACAGGAAAAACTATTTGTAAATAACAATTTTGCAGTAATAGGATGTATTGGTGGTTTACCCTATTGGTCTTCCACGTTAAAATTGTGTTTTGTGTATTCTTGTTGTTATGTGTTTTTAATGATAGATTTAAAAAGTGGTTAATTTAGTAAAAAGATAACAATACTGATTCACCCCCCCCTCTCAGTATTGACCAATAAACCAACAATTGTTATCAGAGTGGGTTCCTTCAGCACAATTTAACCACTGGAAGGTACATCCTTTATAAAACCACTATGGATAAACAAGAAGGCTTGGCCACTAACAATCCTCCACTATTTACAGGAGAAAACTATACATACTTGAGTGTAAGAATGAGGTGCCATCTGATGTCCCTTGGATGGAAGGTTTGGGATGCAATAGGAAAGGAGCTTAAAATAGGAAACCAATACCCTACATACACAGTTGAACTAGGTGAATATGAAGGTAATTCCAAAGCCCTAAATGCAATCTTGAGTGGATTAACAAACACTGTATTTACTAAGGTTATGCAATGCACTTCTACCAAACAATCTTGGGATAAGTTTAATATTATCTATGAAGAAGCATCTAAGGTCAAAGAATCTAAACTACAGACATGTAAAAGTCAATTTGAAAGCCTCAAAATGAGAGAAGAAGAGAATATCAGGAAATAACTTCTTCGTGTAGATGAGGTGGTTAATGCTATTAGAGGTATTGGAGGAAAATTGAAAGAAAAAGAAGTGGTAATCAAGATACTAAGAAAATTACCAATGATATACAACTCAAAAGTTTCCACTCTAGAGGAATGAGATTAACTTAAAACAGTGACAGTAGATGAGCTGCATGGAATTGTCAACTTCCAAGACAATGTCGATAGTAGGTTGTAAACAATGGTTAATGAAACAAAGAAAAAAGGTTGAGTGGAAGTAGAGATGCAGTATGAATGACAAAGCTAGTAATACAAATGAAGAGTGGAACTACAGAAGAGTGAAATGAATGGGAGATAGAGTATATTTAACAATCGAAGAACAGAGAAGCTATATCTGCGAGAGTGTTTATAAATTCCTTAAAATCAATATCATGATGAAATTCTCTGTGTATATAAATATTCAAAACTGTTAGAAACAGTCGCAGAGGATTTTCGCAAAGAAATCGTGCAGATCTGCAAATTCATGGTGAGATCCAAATTCGATCTAGAATCAATGGTAAGGAAGCATCCCGTACGAGATCCGACAATTAAGGATCAATTCCACAATAATCAAGATCGAACAACTTATATCAGTCTCGCACTAGATCCGACGGTTAAGTATTAATTCCGACAATTAGGCGAAAAATCCAAAGTTCCTCAAAAGATCAATATCGGACGGTTGATATTAGTTCCGCTAAAAAGAGATTTATGGTGTATAAGAAAATGAGGAAAGGGAATTACGGAAATAACATTTAAATATTCTATGAACCCACAACCCGTAATCTAGAAGATCGAAGGTTGGGAAATACTCCACAAAAGATTGACGGTGCAAAAGAAAAATTATGGAAAGAAGCTTGCAGAAAGGAGCTTGTGGAAAGAAGCCTGCGGAAAGGAGCTTGCGGAAAGAAGCTTGCGGAAAAGAGCTTATGGAAAGAAGCTTGTGGAAAGGAGCTTGTGGAAAGAATCTTGCAAAAAGTAGCTTGCAAAAATTCGATATATGATTTGATGAAATGTTACATTTCCGCATCCCGCAATCCACATATTATCTCAGATCAACGGTCACGGAAGATCCCGCAGGAGATCAACGGTGCGGAAAGACAACTGCATAAATTGAAAAATACATTTTGGAAAAGTCACAAACCCACATTCCGCAATATTCATCTTACCTCAGATAAATGGTCAGGAAAACGCCCAACAAAGATCAACGGTGGGGAATCGGTGATGAGGAAACTATGGTGCGGAAATACAATTTCGAGGGGGAAATCTATGTGCTAGATCAATGGACTGGTGAGACTCAAAATTAGATCAACGTCCTTGATTGATTTTGGAGAAGGAGATTGCAGAAGCACCAGAAGACATTAAGCCGAGCTGTGGAAATGAATTCTGAGGTGCATCCATAAATGGTAAAGAAGAATGTCCAACATGAAACTCATAGATGGAAGGTGAAGCTTGTGTTTTGTGAGAGAAACGTGTATAGATGATCCTGCGATGAGAATAGCCCGCAAAGAGCTTGCAAAGGAGGAAAAGAAGCCCATGGGCATGAGAAAAAGAGAATCCTGAAGGTCTAAAGATAGAGTGTTCCCGTTGAGAGAGGAGAGGAAGTACAGAGGCATTCATTTAACAAATCCTGCGATCAGAGAAGAAGGGAGATCGCAGATCATAAGTGATCAAGAATTTTTTTAATTATTTAATCAAAAATCGTTTATCACATATTGTTGAAAAGGTGTGACTATCATATTTGAAAGGGCATGATTGTGAAAGGGTATGTGTCCATAATAAAGAGATGCGTCCGTAGGAAACATGAAGGTACTTATACACTGAGGTATGAGTGAGAGAAGTGTCTCATGGTCTACATCAGAAAATTAGAAACATAGACCAGTGGGTGAGACAGAGAATGGAGGGAAAAGAAATCTAGCATAGTACATAAAACATATTAGGGTGGCGCTAGGGCAGGAAACAAGCATATAGGGGGTTGTTTCCTCCTTCTAGCAGAAGCTAGAAAATAGGGTGTAGGAGCATCTTGTCAATTATAGTTGACAAAACAGGGTGTCATAGCATCTTTTCAGTAGCAATTGATTAACCAAGGGGTTGTAGCCTCCTTCTAGTGGTAGCTGGTAAATAGGATGTCGTAGTATCCTTTCAGTTTGAGCTGATAAACCAGGGGGTTGTAGCCTCCTTCTAGTAGCTTTTGGTAAATAGGGTGTAATACCGTCCTTGTCTGTAGCAACAAGCCAAAATATTTGTAAATAACAATTTTCCAGTAATAGGACGTATTGGTGGTTTACCCTATTGGGCTTCCACATTAAAATTATATTCTGTGTATTCTTGTTATTATGTGTTTTTGATGATAGATTAAAAATGTGGTTAATTTAGTAAAAAGATAACAATACTAATTCAAAACCCCTATCAGTATTGACCAATAAACCAACACCTCGTCCTTCGTAAGGCTTTTACCGATCTCACTTTGAACCTTGTCTAATAAAATTTTAACTTAGATTCTAGAAAATTGTGTGAAGTTGTTGCTTCCCAAGATAATATACGAAGGGAACGGGAGATTCGTCTCTAAAAGGAAGATAGTATACAATATATATTTTCAAATAATTTATTCATTCCTTTTATCCAAGAAAATAATTAGGCATGGAAAATGAATTTTATCAAGTCAGGAATAACTTCCTCTTTGTAGTTTTGGATTGCTTTTGGTTTTCTCCTCTCTTCATCAATTATATCAAAGAAAGTACATTATTCAATCTAGGATCACTTCGTTCTTCAATGGTATACCATCTAACTTATTTCAAGCATCGCATGGCCTCTAGAAAGGCTACCCTCTTTCCCCCTTTCTTTATATTCTTATTGCATAAAGTATTGGTAGAAGTCTTGAGCAGGAGAAAGAGGAACGGAATTTACTTGGTATATACATTGCTCAAGGATTAAAAGAAGTTAATTATTCTTATTTTACGAACAATACAGTTCTCCTTGGAGGGGCCTCTATAGTTAATGTTAGGATATTTAAGTGCTTCCTAGATTTCTTTATTGAGGCTTCAGGTGGTAAAGTAAATGAGGAAAAGAGAAATATTTTGATAGAATATACCTCTCATCTTTCTTCAAAACATTTCTCATGTTTTTGGGTTTGCAGGAGTTGGGAATTGGTCCTCCTTTAAATATTTGGGTATTCCCATTTCTCACAAATGAGTAAGATCCTTGAAATGGGAAAAATTATCGCCAAAATTCAAGCAAAGAGTTTAAAATATGGAATGTGGTGGTTCAATCCCACTATAAAAATTGTCCTTATCGGGTATGTTCTCTCCTCTCTTCCTTTCTTTCAATGTTCTAATTCTCTCCTGGCTCGCGTTGGTGCAATGAAAAATCTTAATAAAAGCATCAATAATATTTTTAGAAAGGAGGGAAATCAAATAAGAGAAAGTTTCATTTGGTTAATTGGAAGGTTGTCAAGGGGCCCAAACGCAATGAAGGCATTAGCATTCGAGATCCAAAATTAATGAAATTAACAATGGGAACCAAAATGTTATGGAATTTGGTCTCAATAGAAAAATCTTGGTGGAAATAAATCTTCTATAAAAAATACTTCACAAAGTAAATACTCTAATGTTTAGATAATTGTGAATGGGAAGGAGAGGGTTTCAAAATATGGTGACTCTACAAACTTGTTGAAAATTTGATCCAAGGAGGACAATATTGGATTCCTGGAAATGGAATCAAAATTGAGCTATAGAAAAATAGAATAATGAGAGGGGTACTGTTATAAACATAGCAAGTTTTTATAATATAAAAAAGTGGATTCAATACAGTTGAATTAAGAGTTTATTTGATATGTCAAAATGAGATAATGAGGGTAGATGGAAAAAATGGCATATTGTGGATGATCCAAATAATTGGATAATGTTTTTGGCCTTATTCTTCAATCACTACATAGGGAAGCTTCAATTATCTAGAGTAGAAAATATAGTATGGGTTGGGGAAGCATGGACTGTCTTCTATCAGAGAAGTTTATGAGCATCCCCACATGCCATTCACTAGGATCTGGGTTAAGACATGGCATTAAGATGGACTCCCCAAAGTAAATTGTTTTTTTGTTTTCTTGTTCACGAAAAAAATATCACAAACACAAATCTCAAGAAAAGACACATTTTTGGACCCTTTCTATGTGCTCTCTATAAAAACTTTGAAGAAACAGTTATGCACTTTTTCTTTAATTGTGAATTCACCAAGAAGAAATGGGATAGTATATTGAAGGATCTTAATCAAACTATTATCTTTCCTTCTAATTGGATTCTTCATAACTTGGAAATACAATTATCTGGGAATCCTTATCTCAATCAATTCCACATTATCTTGGATCTAGACTACCCTTCCAAAATATTTGTGTTGTAAGGTTTGGACTACTATAAATAAGAAATATTTGACTCAACATATATTCCCCTGGAAAAAATAATTGTAAGCTCCAAGGATATCCTTTGTGAAGCAATTCTTTCCAGAAGTATTCTCGACCTCTCTCATGAACCCTTGACAGAAACATTAAGACTCTAGATCCAATATGTATTTTTTGGGAGAACCCATCATCATGAAACTGCCATGAATATGCATGCTCCAAGCTCTTCTTGGAAGCTGGATTTGACCATTGAGGAATTCCAGAGATAGATCTCAAACCTACATTGGCATGTGTTATTCTTTAACGACTCTTTGAAACGAAATCCTAGGAAGGTAGGAGTGGGTAGGATCGTCCTCGATCTCTGAGGAAATGCAGTCTTGATCTTTGATCCTCAAGAGGAGTTTCTTTTTCTTTGTGTAGTTCAAGGGTATTCACTAAGCCTCCCAATGGAATTTCACATTTGTTACAAGCCTATGGATTGGGGAAAAAAATTCAAGTTTTCTTTGGAGTATGTGGGGTCTCATATATTTTTTGGTTATTTGCAATGCAGAAATGGCTCTAAGCATTAAAAAGGATGTTGATTAGGAAATCAAGTTGGAAAAGATAGTTGTTTGAATTAGGGATGTCAGGTATGACATACATGAAATCAAGAGCAATCATTGTTGGATGAAAGCTCAATTGGAAGGAATTATGGAAGAAATCCGTCAACACACAACTCATGCCTTGAGTTTGGACCACCGACTTGATGATGTATAGGGTCAAACTCATGTTTATGTCACCCAAGTGGAGACTCTAATGACATCAGTAAACGACCACCAAGAGATGTGATTATGAACCAATCTAGTCTCACCCTACATGCTAGAATCAAATGTGTCGATGCAGACTTTGCACAAAAACGTACCCATACCACTATGGATATCTCAAGCTCCGATGGACATACATGACACAATTTTGTCCCAAAGGTCATGTTTAGTGGTCATAGTGTCAGTTAATTCAACTTTTTATGTTTTGTTTTTGTACTTTGATGATTTCCTAGTATGTTAAAGTATATAGTTGTATATTAGTTGTTAGTGCGTTTCTACCAATATCGAGACATTGGGATGATGTAAAAAAGCATATCTATGCTCAGGAAATCATGAATGCTCTATTTTGGACTTCTATAACATGTTTTTCTTATCTCATCATCCTTTTATATTAT
>LPNX010745301.1:69669-84449 GCA_001517045.1 Pseudotsuga menziesii
AGACTAGGTGTTCCAATCCCATGAGTGGAGATATTTACTTGACTCTCCTTGTTAAGTTATACCATTTTGGGGAGAAGGAAAAAAAGTGAGGTTGGAGATACATTATCTATTCACCTATTAAGGTGATTTCAACCTCACACATCTGTGATTCCACTTACTACCATGTTGCACCCATTATCGCTTGAAACAATGCAACAACATTTGTTTGTAAAGGGAAAACTCTGTAAGAATAATCTAGTGTATTGAAATGGATTTGGATTGGCACCTAAGCAGTGGCCTTGATCTAATTATCAACGATGGTGGAAACATTACCTTTCTACTCCACATGGGATTCAAGGTCGAGGAATATTTTTCCATGATAAAGAAGTTGGTAGATCCAGTTCTATCACTAATATCAAGTTTCAAGTTGTGTTGGATTTTATCAAGGATACTACCTCTAGGGTCAAGAGGATTAACTATATGAAGAATGTTAAGTTCCAAACTATTGAGGTCATCATACAAGTGTTTACCAAAATTCCTAAATTGAATATTGTCTTTAGCTCTATAGTGACTACAAGGATGTTTGCACAAAATATCTCAAATCCTAAAGAATCTCAATCCATTGCCATTCCTATTCCTTATTTAGTGGAGAAATCTAATGATGTGTTGACAATGGATATCTCCTATTTTTATTTTGTAGATTTCCTATTACATTATCAAGATTATATGGTAATATGCCACTTCAATCGGTTTCAGTGAATTTATGTCAGTGGATTTATCTGATGTATACCAAGTAATGTGAGTTATATTTCTACTCCAAAGGGTTTTGTGTTGTTTAGTATTTATAAGTATAGGAATTTTTTTGGGTATATATTTTAATACATATATAATTAAGTGGGAAAACTAGGTCCATTCACTTATATACAAGTCTATGTGGAGATTAATCTTCGAAAGCGGCCTCCCATATAGGATACTTTTAAGTTGGGGTAATATTCATTGGACTCATGCCTTAGATTACAAAAAAAAAATTTAGGTGTTGATTTTTTATGAGACATGAAATATTTAAGATTATTTCCCTCAAGCAAGAGCTCATCCAAAACAGAAAAATTATCTACCCCCCCCCCCCCCCCCCTCCCGCAATAAAAAAGTTGGTATCCATATGATCCCCCTATTTCATATGAGGAATTAACTGAAGATTCACCCTCAATACAACAAATACAAATATCAATGGTGGATCTAAAGAGTGGAATGAAAATTTATAGATGTCCTTGAAGGTCCTTGAAGAATAAATGAATAAGGAGATACCTACCACAAGGGATCAAACATTTACTAATGAATCTCAAACATGTTGGGATTATTATTAATCCTCCCTTTGACCACATAATCTAATTGTCTATTTTCCTAGATTGGGGGGAATTCATCACTCCACTAGGGCATGTGGAACACGCCTAGGAGACATATGGAACTTACTTCTCCTGATTGCATGAGTTTAAGTTCCCTGGGGATCAATCCCTATAGTTTAGGAATCCACTATGAGTGCCTTCCACCACCAGTATCCTTCAGTTGACCTTGGTAGGTAATAAGTTATGTTCAGTTATGATCCAGTTACCATCAATTAGATCACAAAAAAAATTCCTATCTCCAATTGCATGATTGAAGGTAGTGTGGGTTCCTATGTTCACCTACCCTCATCAGTTAACTAAGTGTAGAATAACTTAGTTATCCAGAGTTGCATTAGTGAGCTCTAGTGGTGATTTTCCCACATTGAGTTAGCTCCGGAGTCAGTCCGAGTTGGTATATTCGAATCCTATTTTAGACATTCGATTATCCTATATGTATAACCATTCTATTACATATTAATTATTGGTTCATTAATATAATCATATTATTCCAATTTTGTCCCATGTGTGTGCAATTTTGTCATGATTAATTGAATAGTCTATGCAAAATTATTCTCTCTCTTTTGTAGCATTCTCTTCCATTTGAATTAATGCGGGATGTTGATCCTATGCTTCATATAATTTAACATGGTATAAGACCATGTATCCATGCCTGCCTCAAACCTTAAAAACTTCCATGCTTGCACCAGAAGCAGTTGAGTTTCTACACAATTCTTGGAATAATTGCATTGATCCCTCTGGATTTGTTCAGAGAAGTCTATCCAGGTGTGATGGACTCAGAAAAAGTGCACATGTCGAAGTGAAGGGTTTTTGAGCTAACATAAATGATAATTGAAGTGTTTTGCAGTATTTTTGCAGGTACATTCAAGGAATTTCTGAAGATTTCTTGTTCAATACAACTGTGAAATGGAGAATCCAGCAACTATGACTCCTAGAATTCTTAATCCTTTAAATTACCTTGAATGGAGAGGAGACATGCAGAATTCCTTATGCAAAAAAGGTATGTACAAGATGACAATGGGAAGAGAGGTCAAACCCAACAATATATTGAAAAATTGAAGCATCTGAATAGGATTAATGAAGCATTCAACTTCATGTGCATCCACATATCCAAGGATTTGTTTTTCCACCTAAAGGGACTTAGAAATCCGAAAGAAGTATGGGATAATCTCAAATCCTTGCTTGGAAAATAGGATGAGCTAAAGGGCCATATCCCGGAGAATGAGCCGATATCACTATAGACCGGTAACTTTGATACTATTCAGCAGTTCTTTACTAAATTCAAATCACTTGCCATGTAATGCAAGCAATACGGGATTGAGACTCAAGGAAGAGCAATTGGCACTCTCCATTCTAAGCAAAATTGGATCAGAATTCTTAGTGTTTGTCTCTACTTTTCACTCTAGGAGACTGACTACTTGTAATTGGCGAATTCCATCCCTTGATACCTTCATAGAGTCTCCAATCCAAGAGCAGCATAAGTTGATACAAATGGGATCTCTCAAAGCCTCTCCAAATCAAGCTCTTTGAGCTGGTGAGACAAGGAATACACAAGCAAGAAGGGAGGAAAAAAGTAAAGAGAAAAGAAACACTGAAATTGAACCTAAATATGAGTTTGATTCATTAGATGAAGCCTCGGGATCTAGAAAGGACAAACATCAAAGGTATAATAAGGGAAAATGATCTTAATGTAATAAAGGAAACCACACAAATAATTATTGTATGAAGAAGACCATTGATAAGATGGAAAAATTCCTTGATCAGTTTAACATTGCACTCCTTGAAGGTGCAAGGAAGAATGAATCTAGAGAAAAGCCTGAAAATCATGATGAGAGATGCCATGCACTGAAGGCTAGTTGTTCAAAATCGCATGTCTTCCTTATTGATTTAGGAGCCTCCAATCATATGGTTGCATCCAAAGAATCATTCTCTTCATTACAACCTACTAATGATCAGAGTATTCACATGGGTGATGACACCCAAATTCGAGCTGAAGGAAATGGTTCTTTCAAGTTAAAACATGGAATGTTCAAAGATGTACTCTATGTGCCCTCTTTAGTTGCAAATATTTTATATGTATACCAGATGAAACATACTGGCCCACCAAAGCGAGTGGTATTTGGTCTTGACTTAGTGGAGATATCTCAATCGAGAAGATTATAGGGAAGGGTGTTGCAAACCATGCCTCCAAGGCATATGAATTCTCATACTTTCTGCCATACTCAGATCCAGTATAGTCTCAGCTGTCATTCGAAAGGGGAGGTAAAACCATTCTATCTAATCCTTTTACGTATGATAATGTTTCCATTAGTGTTTCATATTTAGAATCTGAAGCAAAGGAATCAATTGAACCAATTGATTAAATCAAAGATGAAGTTCATAGTGATACATATCCAAATCTAGTCCCTGCTTCCAATCCTAGTCCTAAATGGGCACAAAAGGTTATTGAGGCAGTTGGGAACATGACTGGAGATCCATATGACATGAGGAGAACAAGATCCTAGTTTCAAAAAGAGAACCTTTTGCTATGTCAAGCAAGTTCACTTCCTTCAAAGAGGTGCAATAAGTTCCCAGTGAGATGCTACTTGATGGTAAGGACTGATCAATAAACCCGCACAGAAGAACCAATTGGATCATGTCACTCTTCCTCCGGAAAGAAGAGACAAAGGAAACATTAATTTTCCTATCTATCACCAAATTGGAAGAAGATGGAAAAGTTCACATGCACAGTCCCAGGATACTAGTGCACACAAGAACTAGCATTCTGAATTACTACTCCATAGAGATGCATATTGCCGCAATTTTTTCACACTTTTTTGCTCAAGAATAATTTTTTTCTCTCAAGTATGAAAGCTTGATCTTTATTCTACCTACTTATTTTGAGGGGGGAGGGGCTCCCATGAGGTTTTCCCCATTTCCTCGGTTTTATTAAGCAGATATTATTTTTTACATTTAGATTTTATGGGTGACCTTTGGTCTTATTTGCCAGGGCCTGGGTTTTCCAAAGTCGGTATTGAGGGGGGGTGTTGGGATTATTATTAATCCTCCCTTTGACCACATAGTCTAATTGTTTATTTTTGTAGCTTAGGAGGTCTTCATCACTCCACTAGTGAATGGGGAACACACCTAGGGGACATCTACCACCTACTGCACTTGATTGTATTTAGGAACCCACTCTAAGTGCCACCGGAAATCTCCTTCAATTGACCTTGGTAGGTAATATGTTATGCTCTAGTTACGATTAGTTAGATCACAATCAGTTAGCCTAGCGTCAGTTTGCATGATTGAAGGGAGTGTGGGAGCATTTGTTCACCTACCCTCATCAGTTAACTGATTGCAGACTAAGTTAGTTATCCGGAGTTGCATTAGTGAGCTCCAATGGTGATTTTCCCACAGAGTTAGCTTCGAAGTCGGTATGAGTTGGTAGATTCAAATCCTATCTTAGGCATTTGAATTCTCCTATATGTATAAAAATTGTATTGCATATTAATTATTTATTCATGAATATAATCATATTATTCCAATTTTCTACCATGTGTGTGTAGTTTTGTAATGATTAATTGAATAGTCTATGCAAAATTGTTCTCTCTCTTATATAGCATTCTCTTCCATTTGAATTCATGCAGGCTAATGATCCTATGCTTCACAAAATTTAACAAAATAAGAACAAAAGGACTCATGAATGTAAATCTTTTTATTCTATTCAAAAGCCAACTCTGATTTAGAATGTCGAATTACGATATTTTTGTTAGCCCTCCTTGAAGGGGTTGGATAGAGATCAAATAGAAGAAAGGAAAAAAGGTCGAATTTAAGACAATTTTCCTCATTAGATTGTAACACCTCTTTTTGGGTGCTTTTTCTTTAGCTCATAAATGTCACTAATGAGATTCTATATTGAATTTTGAAATCTCTTTAAGCATCTACAAAATATAACCTCTTTTCTTTAACTGAAACAAAAGTAACAATTTATTTTTATTTTATTTATTATGAGGAAAAAATAGTTTCATTGAAATTTATAAATTGAACATAAATATTGCTATAAAAATAAATGATTTATGAAGGAAAACTAATAATTGGATCTCAATAATTGTATTGTAGTTGTAGCTTAGTTAGCCAAAAGTGTACTTATTATGTCCTGGAAGGGGATATATATGATTCCCTTAGGGCTATTAATTGGGAGTTTATATAAGAAATTTTTTGTGTTTTATAAAGTTTTTGTATAGTTTGATTTTCAGGTGTATTAAAGAATATTTTCTTAAAACCATTTTTTTTCTGTTCATTGGTTGGTGCAGCTCATGTTTCTCTAAGGTCTTGTGCCCCAGGACCCGACTGCAGGCTCTCGTTAGCAAAATTTTAATACACACAAAGTTTTAATGCAACAATATGTAGATTCAGTCCATGTGTGCACTTCTTAAGGCAATGCACGATAGGATTGAGCTTTTCTAGATGCAATGGACTGACAAGGAGTTAATGCAGCAATATTTAGCTTCAGTCCGCGTACGCACTTCTTAGGGTATTGGGATATGGGCTCGAGCTTTTCTAGATGCAATGCACAAGGAGTTATTGTAACAACTGGTTAGCTATTCCCTTAGAGGAATTTTCTCATGTTTTCGGACCATGCTTCCAGTTTATATCTGCAGCCGCAAGCCTTTAAAATTTCATACCAGGACAACATTAGGATAGGGAGGGGTTGCTTTTGTCAGATTGCGAGCTAGTACTTTTTGCAGTGGAAGAAGTGAAGAATTGCTCCACTTCTTTCTCTACAGATTTATTTATTCATGCATTCTGTGTTATGGGGTTGCATTCTACAGATTCAGATCTTAAGGACTATGATAGCTTTGATCCGTTTTTGTTTTTAAATTTGATGCAT
The DNA here is from genome assembly GCA_001517045.1 of Pseudotsuga menziesii. Lineage (NCBI taxonomy): Eukaryota > Viridiplantae > Streptophyta > Pinopsida > Pinales > Pinaceae > Pseudotsuga > Pseudotsuga menziesii. The sequence goes on from LPNX010745301.1 coordinate 75,919, forward strand.
TTTGAATCAGGGAAAACTGTTTTATTTTTTGTGAAGTTCCGTGATAAGAAAAAGAACAATTAAATTATTGTTCAAACTATAAATTTTTAGTGTCAATAGCTCGAAATATCACACTTTTTTTTTTTTGTTAGCTGAAAATTCACATCTTTGATATTTCTTGCCGACACTTCTGTCAAATCTTTGCTATTTCTTACAGACACTCATGTCAAATATTTGTTATTTCTTTCTGAAGGTTTCATTCGTTTAGCAGTGTAAATTTCCCTATGCCGAAGTTTTCAAATCTTCGAAAACAATTAACTTAACACTTTAAAGTTCTTGGCTAAAATTTCGATAATTCCCTGTAAAATTTCTTTCATTATCTGAAAAAATAATTATCTTTAATGTATCTTGATAAAATTGTGACAGAACCCCTATAAAAGGAACATATGAGCAAATGAGCTTCACTGAATTCTAGTTTTGAAAAGAATGCCTGTTGTGGAGAAGACTAAAATTTTGTTAATTAACTTATTTTTCATTTAGAAGAATAATTCTATAGAACTAGAGCATTTCAATGTTCATTGACAATTAATGAACTGTGAAATAGTAAAAAATGTATGAGTAGGAAACATGTGATACTTGAACTGCACACACAAATATATTTCAATCCATTACATCAAATTTGTAGTCATGTTCTATTATATTTAGAGTTAAAAGAAAAAAATTAGCAAATTCAATGTAGTTTCCCTTAGTGGAATACCATCATAGCACCATTTTTTAAGTAAAACCAATGCCACAACATGCTCGGATGCAAATGGAAATAAATAATCAAAATTTATTAGAGTAATTAGGGCTACTTAATATCATGCAGAGGATATTGCTTCTTCAATTTGCTTGAAAGTAATTGTATCCTTCGTGGTTCACTTTATCATGCAGAGGATATTGCTTCTTTAATTTGCTTGAAAGTAATTGTAGCCTTCGGGGTTCACTTTATATCATCCGAGTGATTGGAGAATCGTGTTCCACAAAATTCACCACGAACTTAAAGTAGTGCTTCTAAAGTTTCTCCTGCTTTTATTGGAATGACTGCATTCCATGTTTGCTTTTATTGGAATGACTGCATTCCATTCTAAAGTAGTGCTTCTAAAGTTTCTCCTGCTTTTATTGGAATGACTGCCTCTAATTGATTAACAAACAAAAAAACTTATAAAAGTGTATTCAATTCAAGATATCTAATCACATGCTTAAAAATTTATTTATTTTCATTATTATTATTTAAAAATATATTTATTTTCTTTATTATGATTTAAAAACTTATAAAAATATTTATTTAGGGCCTCCATTTTTGGGAGTCTAACTCCCAGAAAATTGGATTGGAGAGAATTGAACCTTCAACCTCAATATCAATTGTCTTTTAATTTGAACTCCAATGAACTGAACTACCCCTCGAGGTTATTAATATTATTATTTAATATAGTAAAAACAATGAAAAACATATCTTTTGATAAGTTTTAATTGTGACAATTTCACTTTCTTTATATACACATACATAGCAATATCTATAAAATATCTTCATTCTTATTATTAAATATATATTATATTTCATGAAATAAAATAATTTAAATTTCCGACTTTCCAATTTGATTATCACAAGCTCACATTCATTTAAAGAAGGGAATCTTCATTTGAATTATTGATTATTGATTGCATTGAGATTCAACAATATTCTTCCATTAACCAATTTACATATATTTAAAAATATATTATTAGTTTATTATTGAAATATCAAGTTAATCTTAAATTTTCATTCATTATTATATTTTCTAAGTTTTTGATTTCAAGTTCATAAAATTTGGAATAAATTATAGGACAATTTAGTGGTTTTAAGAAATATTGAGGTATACTTGTAAATAGTAAAATTGTATAAAGATATAACTATATAAAACGTGAATTTTAGCTGAGTGGGCTATTTTTCCATGTTTTTTCCCCCAAAAAGATTCACTATTTTGCATTTTTTGAAGCCCTGTTTCTCCCAATTTTGATGGAGTAAAATTTTTCACCCGAAAAATCGTCAAATTATTATATAAATGATATAAATCCTTGGAAATTAAAATATTTTTTGAAAAACATCGCCAATCATTTTATAGTTGTCGTTTTAAGAATTGGTAATGTTCGCCAACATTTATACACTTTTAAATAAGTATGGTTCCTTAAAATCATCCCTGTATAAAAGCAAACATTGTTTGACCAAATCAATTTGCACCCTCTAGCTCATTGGAAACTTGGAATGTAATGACTAAAGGGCTGATGTACAATCATGGACTCCTTTAAGGACACTTTAGATGCCACATAATACTGGAATAAACGGAAAACTCTGATTTTAGGTGACAATTAGGGGTACTTCCCTAACTTTTTTGAAGATGAAGTAAAAAGAGAAAATATAGGTAATTGAATAAGCTTTCACAATATATAGCATTTATGCAGAGAAAATGTGTGCAAATGATTATAAAATTAGTTTCCGTGAAAGTGGGTTTTCAAATTTTCAGCACATCTTAACATATATGTTTGTGTAGGTGCAGCAATATATGAGGTAAATGATGTCCATTTGAGATAAAATCTTGCAGACATATACAGGACATATGGGCCTAGTGCAACACTATTTATTCGGAATTTTTCATGAATTATTTTTTTTATTATTAATTATTGAAGTCATAAAAGTTTGAAATTAAAACCTTATGTGCGGGTGCAACACTTTAGGGGCAAAAATTAATGAAATCCTTGATTTCTTAATATAAGATCGTAGAGCTTGATCTCGTCTAGTGCACCATATAGTTTTTTTGGGAAATGGTGATGGAAATCAAAAGTTATATAACAAACAATAGATGTATGTATTTTCGAAAACTAATGTGTGTCATTTAGAAAAATAATTATAAAAAAATAAAACATAGTTTTGAAGGAAAAAATTATATATTCAAAATCGTCATTTCGTACTCTACAATATCGTACATTTTCATAAAAAAATATAATGTATGTCATATCAAAACACGGGATCTAATCTGAGCATATTGATAGAGTTCTAAAAGACAAGCAATAGCCCTGGTTGATTTGTCCTAGCCAATAGATTCGGTATTCTGAAGCTGCTTCCAAACCTAATGCCAAACCTTAATCCCGCTAATTATTTAAATTTTCAAATAACGCATATGCGATATAGCTTATCCATATCGCATATGCAATATAACGCATATGCGATATGAATAAGCTATATCGCATATGCGATACATAGAATTATGTTCAGAGCTAATTTATGTGGTATGGCTTCTAGATTCACAATGTCACTAGCTACTTCGAAGTTGTATGGGTGGTGGGTTCCCACTATAGATTACTTCATGGAAGTTATTTAATGTTGCTAGCATAATTGAACTAGGTAAATTCTAATGGTGCTATAGGTAAATTTTAACTAATTTGTTTTTGTCCTAACGCATCATTGTTCACCACCCTCATCCTCATCATCATCACCAACCTCATCCTCATCATCATCATCATCACCCTCATCCTCATCTTCATCATCATCATCATCATATAGTCATCATCCTCCTCCTCCTCATCATCATCATCATTGTTCATCATCATCGGCATCACCATCACCCTCATCAGCTTCATCATCATCATCATCACCCTCATCCTCATCTTCATCATCATCATCATCACCCTCATCCTCATCAGCATCGTCATGGTCATCATCGTCGTCGTCATCATCATCAGATGTCATCACCCTCATCCTCATCCTCCTCCTCCTCCTCATCATCCTCATCCTCATCCTCCTCCTCCTCATCATCAGCATCACCCTCATCCTCATCAACTTCATCATGGTCATCATCGTCATCATCCTCATCCTCATCATCATCATCCCCCTCATCCTCATCCTCCTCCTCCTCCTCATCATCCTCATCCTCATCCTCCTCCTCCTCCTCATCATCCTCATCCTCATCCTCCTCCTCCTCCTCATCATCCTCATCCTCATCCTCCTCCTCCTCCTCATCATCCTCATCCTCATCCTCCTCCTCCTCCTCATCATCCTCATCCTCATCCTCCTCCTCCTCCTCATCATCCTCATCCTCATCATCATCATCATCCTCATCATCCTCCTCACCATCACCATCATCCTCATCATCATCTTCATCATCACCCTCATCCTCATCCTCATCATCACCTTCATCAGCATTTTTCATCACCCTCATCCTCACCATCATCATCATCTTCATCGACAGCCTCATCCTCATCATCATCATCATATCCATCATCACCATCAATCTCATCATCATCTTCATCGTCACCCTCATCCTCATCATCATCATCACCCTCATCCTCATCATCATCAACCTCGATCCTCATCATCATCGTTCATCACCCTCATCTTCATCATCATCATCATCATCATCATCATCATCATTGTCATCATCATCATGGTCATCATCATCATCATGGTCATCCTCAACATCATCAGCATCCTCATCCTCATCATCATCATCATCATGTTAATCACTCTCATCCTCCTCCTCCTCCTCCTCCTCCTCCTCATCATCATCATTGTCATCATCATCATGGTCATCATCTTCATCGACACCCTCATCCTCAACATCTTCAGCATCATCATCATCATCATCCTCATCCTCATCATCATCACGTTCATCACCCTTATCCTCATCATCATCATCATCATCATCATCATCATCATGGTCATCATCACCCTCATCCTCATCCTCATCATCATCATCATCATCATCATCCTCATCCTCATCCTCATCCTCATCATCATCACCCTCATCCTCATCAGCTTCATCATGGTCATCATCACCATCCTCCTCCTCCTCATCATCACCCTCCTCCTCCTCATCATCATCATACTGATCATCCTCCTCATCATCACCATCATCCTCATCATCATCTTCATCATCACCCTCATCCTCATCATCATCAACCTCGATCCTCATCATCATCATTCATCACCCTCATCCTCATCCTCATCATCATCGTTCATCACCCTCATCCTCATCCTCATCATCATGGTCATCATCTTCATCGACAACCTCATCCTCAACATCATCAGCATCCTCATCATCATCATCATCATCATCATAATCATCATCCTCATCATCATCACGTTCATCACCCTCATCATCATCATCATCAGATGCATCATTGTCATCATCATCATGGTCATCATCTTCATCGACACCCTCATCCTCAACATCATCAGCATCCTCATCATCATCATCATCATCATAATCATCATCCTCATCATGGTCATCGTCATCATGGTCATCGTCATCGTGGTCATCATCATCATCATGGTCATCATGGTCATCATCATCATCATGGTCATCGTCATCATGGTCATCATCATTGTCATCATCATCCTCATCACCCTCATAATCCTCATCCTCATCACCCTCATAATCATCATCATTCATCACCCTCATCCTCATCATAATCATCATGGTCATCATCTTCATCGACAGCCTCATCCTCAACATCATCAGCATCCTCATCATCATCATCATCATAATCCTCATCCTCATCATCATCAGCATCCTCATCATCATCATCATCATAATCCTCATCCTCATCATCATCACGTTCATCACCCTCATCCTCCTCCTCCTCCTCCTCCTCCTCGTCATCATCATCATTGTCATCATCATCATGGTCATCATCTTCATCGACATCCTCATCCTCAACATCATCAGCATCCTCATCATCATCATCATCATAATCCTCATCCTCATAATCATCACGTTCATCACCCTCATCATCATGGTCATCATCATCATCATCATCATCATCATTGTCATCATCATCATGGTTATCATCATCATCATGGTCATAATCCTCCTCATCATCACCATCATTGTTCACCATCCTCGTCATCATCATCATCATCATCACCATCATTGTTCACCATCCTCATCATCATCATCATCATCACCCTCATCCTCATCATCATCATCACCCTCATCCTCCTCCTCCTCATCATCATCATTCTCATCCTCATCGTCTTCATCGACACCCTCATCCTCAACATCATCAACATCCTCATCCTCATCATCATCATCATCATCATCATAATCCTCATCCTCGTCATCATCACCCTAGTCATCCTCATCATCATCATCATCATCATCATCATCATCATCACCCTCATCATCATCATCACCCTCATCCTCATCATCATCATCATTGTCATCATCCTCCTCATCATCACCATCATTGTTCACCATCATCTTCATCATTGTCATCATCCTCATCATCATCACCATCCTTGTCCTCATCATCATCATCATCACCATCCTCATCATCATCATCATCATCATCATCCCTCATCCTCATCATCACCATCACCCTCATCCTCATCATCAGATCATCATAGTCATCATCCTCCTCATCATAACCATCATTGTTCACCATCATCTTCATCGTCACCCTCATCCTCATCATCATCATCGTCACCATCACCCTCATCGTCATCATCACCATCACCCTCATCTTCATCATCATCATCATAGTCATCATCCTCCTCATCATCACCATCACCCTCATCCTCATCATCATCATTTTGATAACAACTGAATGTTTAGTTTCTGAGATAATGAAATCTATTGATCTGAACAAAGAATAAGTATTCAAGAAAGTTCTTCATATCCAATTAATATTTTAATGAAACAAGAACAAAGAATAAGACTTGCAACCACTTAGTATAAGAAAGTTCTTCATGTCTAGTTAATATTTTAACTAAACAAAAACATTAAGGTTATTTTAAGCCAATAAACCAATAGATTTCATGGATGTTTGTCTTAGTTCACTTTTAATTATGTGTAGGGACTTGTTTGAGATTTATTTTGATTCCAATTATTTTATTTTCAAATAATTAAAGTTATTTTATCTTCAAATAATTAGAGTTATTGTTGTATAAAATAACTATTTGATTATGTATATGTGCATGTATGTTTATGCATAATATGCATACAAAACTTTATAAGTGTATATTTCCATGAATGTATGGATCATATTTTAAAATATATATATATAAGGATAAGGATGGGGAGATGGAAAAATGGATGTACATATTTTTTCTTATGCAACCCAAATCACCAAATCTATCTATCTGAAGCTAAAAGAAAAAGAAGACTTGAACATACAACAATTAGAGGAAAAGGTAAGAATCTCGAGGTGGAAAAGGTAACAAAAAAAAGATCACAATGTAAATAACACATTTTCATTGAGAACTAAATCGCATATACGATATATCGGGAATGCGTTATGGAAAACCCTTTCCCTTCATTAAAAGGCTAAAATTCAATATCGCATATGCGATATATCGCAGGTGCGTTATATCGGAAATGCGATTTATGTTTTATAGAAAATGTAGGGTGGCGTTGTGTTGGCCACCTTTAACGTATCAAAAGACATAATTCGTCTGAACCCGCGCACAGAGAATTCTTGGACATGCAATTTTTTATCATTACTTACATAATTGCATAGTTTTGTCCAGGTTTGGGTGGATTTCAATGGGGAATGTACGTAATAGAGGAAGAAAGTCAGCAAGGAAGGTGCTTACACCGGAAGAAGCAGAAAATAAAAAACAAAAAAAAGGGAAGATTCAAGAAATCGTCGGCATTCATTACATGAGCAAATAGTTCCCATTCCCCCTCAAGAGATACCTGACCTAGAGGCTAAGGAAGATAATGCAACATTAAAAGAAGCTGGTTATACGGAAGTTGATATTATTCATCCATTAGTAGACGGTCAATCTTGTGAACAGTTCAATAATTATGTTACTCCCGATGCAAATGTGACTTAGCAACAACCATGTTCGGTGGTTCAATCTCCTAATCGAAGTTGTGAGCCGGTAGTGGATGTAAACGTCACTCCATCATTTCAAACGACAAGAAATTTTGCATCAAAACGAAAGAGAACTCCTAAACGAATACAAGTGGACGAGAGCGGATTGACTTCCATGGAAGGTAAGGTGGCTAAACGCACTATCCTTCGTCATTCTTCTCAAATAATGAAACAATATTTTGATAACAAATCCGAAGCCGGTAAATGCCAACTGTTTTTAGCTTTGCTTGAATCTAGAAATATGGCAACTGTTAGAAGAAATTTAGGCATAACAACAATGAAGAATATGGAATCAAGTAATCACATTGTTAAATCTCTTGCTGCTGCATTCACATTGATTGGTAAAAAAACTCGTTCAAAAGACTGTAATGTGGCTCGTTGTGTATTGGCTGAATCAATTGTATGTAGATCCACAAGACAACATCATTTACTTAAATGCACATCAGAAATTGTTCCTTTACATCCAAAGACTCTTAAAAAATATTCAGTAAGAAGAGACAACCTTGATGTAGAGGGACAAATGGAAACATTATGGGAATTTAGCAGTAGACTGCTCCGCAAAGACATGAAGTTAGTCGAAGCAGTGAAGGGCCTAGTGCAAACGTTTTGGCATGATAACACTAGGCCTTCTTCTAACACGAAGGATGTGTTAAAAC
>LPNX010745319.1:0-26370 GCA_001517045.1 Pseudotsuga menziesii
TGTATATATATATATATATATGCTTGTTTGTGTTGGGCATGGTCCATGAATCACATGATTGATGAGATGTTTTGTGTTGAGCGTGCAGCTCTGGAACACATGAGAAGGTAAGTTGGAAGTGTTGGGAATAAGCCCTGGAGCCTTCCATGTTGATGTTGAGCATAATCTCAGGCACATCGGATCCTTAGCCATTTTATCCCTAGGTGTATATTACAAGTATATCCTAGCATTAGTGTTGAGCAAAGAGCTCTGGAATAGCACTAAGTTTGTAACTCCCTATTTTTAGCGTTGAGTATGGGCTCTGGTAAGCACTATAATTTACTTAAAATAATTAATAAGTCCCAAGTGAAAACAACTCGATAAAAATATTGATCTCATCAGACTTATTTGTAAGTCATTCAATGAAATTTCAAATTTCTATATTCGCATCAAGTACTGAAGAACTACCATGTTGTACGAGGGAATCCAACATGCAAGGATGTTTAGAGTTTCATAGCCTAGTAGACCTAACCATCTACTTGATGACCTTAATGAAGAAAGTGTCGTAAGTCTAAGGATCACAATCTGTGATGCCCAAAGACAAAAGTTAACAAATTTTATATTATTATGTATTTTATACATGGTATCTAAAAAAATTAAATATAGTAATAATATTAATAATATGAGAAAGAAGGAAAAGTTCCATCTATTACTATTATTACTAAGATAAAAATTAAATAGTATAATACCTATAAAAGTCAAATTAGGAACTAGCTAAAAGTTCCTAAGTTAAATATTAAAAGTACTAAATTAAATTAAAAGGGTTAAATCAAGAAATGAAGCAATTCTTGACTTAATTTCCCCCTTGAACGAAAATTCTGTCTATAAATTCTCAAGCCAAGGAAAGGATTAGGGACATGATCTATCTTTGTGGAGTCATTTTTCTTCCTGCTAATTTTTCAAGAGAGATTTCTTGGAGAATGTTTCACAATAGGATTTGAACCCGAAATCCAAAGTCATCCGACATTTTGTACAAATGTGTCGGACAACAATCACTGAAAAGAATGGAGGTCAAATTTTTTTTATAGTGCCATCGAATCTTTGACATCACAGGCGTCCCGACCGCTAGAGTGTTGCATATCCGACCCTTAAGCGCTGAATCTCTGACGGTCTGATGTCAGATATCCGACGGTATGGTGTCAGATATATGATGGTATCTAGACCTAATAGTGTTGGATATTTGACCCCTTAGCATAGGAGATCTGGTGGGATGTATAGGTTTTTTTTTTTAATGTTAGGTTTACATGATTTTAAATTTATGGTCCCATATTTTCAACGGTAACTATGTTCAAGGTGTCGACTATCCGATGCATGGCCATTATAAATATAAATTGTTTTAAACATTTCAACATGTTTGTTGTAGAAGCGACGCACGATTTATGAAAATTATTTGTTCCTTGATAGATGTTTTCAGGAATTGTTTTATTCTTCAATGGGTGGTTGTGGGAATTTTTTTTTTCATCGATAGATAGTTTGCTAGGAATTTTTTATTCTTTGACTTCTCTCCATTTGACAAAATGTTGATGCACAGAACTTGATTTTCTAATACAATTGGTTATATTCATTAATGAAGTTTGTGAGAAAATGTCAAATAGAAATATTCTGGATCCAAACGAAGACAACCGACAATTGCTTGCTAGACTATGGGATGCAGCCAAATGAAAGGGTGATGGTAAATGTTATTATCCGTGTACTCAATGCAATGGATTTAAGAGGAGAATAATATTGATCTCAACAACCACAAAACATTGCAGGGAACATGGCCACACTGAGAGGGGGAATGAATATCGTCCATTTGTAGGTTTAGCATTATAAAGTTTATTATATTCACGTTTTTTTGTAATTGTATGTATTATTTTTATTTTTCATATATTAATGTATATCTATTGATGTTTCCATGTATTTATATTAAAGGAAAGACACCCTACAACATATTGTCTAGAGGAAGTGCGTTCAAAACAAGTTCAAGATGAGGATCATGGAGCTTGCATGTTTAATGGAGAACAAGTGAATGATCATATTGAAAAAGATGATCATACTGATAATGTAATTAAAGATGATGGTATAGATACATTGATCCATGATTCATTTAATGTTAGAATGGATGATGACGATGACGTTGGTAATGAAAATGATGATGACTTTGATGATGTTCATAGTATACCTCTTCTCGATAGGGCATATGAACCCCTTTACGAAGGATCCAAAACAAATATTCTCTCTACTGTATTGTTGATAATGAACTTGAAGGTTATGAATGGTCTTTCAAACATTGCAATCACACAGATGCTAAGGTATGTAAAATAATCCATCACATATATGGGATCATGATAAATTTTATCTATATTCCTCTAATAATTTTATTGTTAACTCATTATTGATCATCATATGGATGAAGCTTGTTTCATTAATATTATTTATTTATTTATTACATTAACATTTTTTTTATTTTTTTGTAGCTTGATAGCTGAATTTTTGTTACCACCATCAAATATTTTACCTCGCACATATCGATATTTATCTTCCGTCATGAAAGAGATTGGAATGCATTATGAATAAATTTATGCATGCCCCGATGACCATGTTATATATTATAATCAGCATGAATTTGCAATAGAATTTTTGGAATGTCATGTAAGTATATATCATACAGATAAAGTAACAAAAAAGGTGCCTCAGAAGGTTCTTCGTTATATTCCCATCATTCCACATTTGGAATGACTGTTTAGGTGCAAAAACATAACACAATTTATGGATTTCAATGCTACGAACAAAATTCAAGATGATGTTATCTGAATGTCTACAGATGGTTCTGCTTTTAGATATATGGAGGAAAAGTGGCCTCACTTTAAAGAAGAAGCACGTAATCTTAGGATTTCTTTGTGAGTAGATGGTGTTAATCCATTTGCACAGATGAAATCCATTTACATGGTGTGGCCTATTTTTGTTATCAACAATAACATTCCTCCATGGTTGTCAATAAAGAGAGAGAACATAATGTCGTCAATGATTATTGCAGGTTTTTTTGTCGAAAACTGTTTTATTTATAATGTAGTTGTGTCATCTCATTTTTTGTATTATGTTTCTTAATTTCATATATATATCTATTATTTTACTCTTGTGCATAGTTTATATATATTAATGGTTCTCATAATGATATATTTTATATGTACTTCAAATCAATCAGGTAAGTTCCAAGTCAAAGATATGAATGCATACATCGAACCTCTCATAGATGAGCTACTGAAGTTATGGAATGGGCATAAAGATGTATGATGTATCTAGACCAATATTACAAAGAAAATTTCAATTCCATGCAATTGTTGTATGGACAATACATGATGCCCCTGTGTTAACTTCATTTTGTGGTTTGTAATTTTAAGTTCCACTTTAATTGCATTTAATGATATGGAGTAGTTAGAATAGTTTATATATGAATATGTTTGACATAGATATTCCATATCTAAATATTGTAGGTCTTCAAACAAAGGGTAAATTTGCATGTCCAGTTTTTGGTCCTAAGATAAAATATCGTCCTTCAAAAAGCTTAAGAAAGGAGGTGTTTGATGAGTATAGGCATTTAGTCTCTAAGAATCAAAGGTATAGAACAACTGAAAAAAAATGTTTTCAATGGGAAGTAGGAGACTGCATTAAAACCATGGATAATGACACCTCACCTTTGGAAGATGTAATACAATAGAAATCGTCATCATGGTACGTATGGATCATCGTATATGAATTGTTATGTATTTTAATTTTTATTGTGAGTCATTTACTGTAGTGGCCATAATTGATTTATGATGTAATTTATTTATAAACTAATATTCATGTTGTACATTGTGATCATGAAGGCATTAATGGGCTTCCATGAGGATTGAAAACTTATCCTATTCAATTCAGCAGGTTTCCCTAATATGAGCACCTACAAATTGCTCATTTGTTTGATACAATGCATATTGGAAAGAATGTTACTGAAACCTTATGGAAACTAATAGAGCTAAGGAGGGAGAAATATAAATTTTTGAAAGCTTGCAAAGACATTCAAGAAAGCAACCATGCAATGAAAGACATCATCCAATTTCATACCAACGGAAAACAAGTTAATATAGACTCAATTCCATGGATGTTTACGGAGCAACAAAGCAATGTTGTCAAAGAATTAATGCGGAAAATTAAATTTCCCACTGGATTTTGTGCAAACTTGAAGAATATCATAACCAAAAAAAGTGATTTTGCGGGGGTGAAAACACATGATTGTCATGTCTTCATCAAGGTAATTATTATTGTTATGTCCATATAAATTTTTTTTCTCAATTTACTGCGTATATTTTTTTTTCTTGTTTGTATACTCTTTGTTTAATAAATGGCGTGGTTTGTATATTGATACAATATGTTCTACCTCTCTCTCTCCTGGACAACTTCAACAACAATGTCAAACAAGTTATATATAATATTAATAAATAGATGAGGTAACTAGCGATTACTTGCATGTGCTTAGTGTTTCTTTAATTCTCCGTGTAATTTATATTTATTTTTTTGTACACTATTTCAGCATATATTGTAATTTAATGTTTATTTTTTTAAAATATTGTTATTGGTTTGCGTCACTTGTAGATGGCTGACATCTAAATAAATCCATAAAGAAGATATAAAGCATTGGAGGAGATAAATTCCTTATCTCATGTGTGAAATGCAGAAGCATCTACCATTGGAATTTTTCAATGCACAGTAACACTACCTCATACACCAAGTTGAGGAGATTGAGTTGTGTGGACTTGTGCACTCAAGGTCCATGTGGATGGTTGAGAGGCACTTGAAATTTATGAAGCATTTGGTGAGACAACGAGCATATGATGAGGGTTCTATGATGGAAGGATATACGATATACCAAAACATGTTGTATGTTAGTGAATATCTTCCTATTTTAGTGTCAAAGCTCAATTTACATCGCATTTGTGATCCGGACTCTAATAACAAATTTGAAGGGCAGCAACTGAAGGGGACAGGTAGATTGAGGAGGCCGAAAGGTAATTATTAGCTAGTCGATGTTTATTATATCCTTCATATTCTAATTGTATTTTCTAGTCATAATTACTTCAATTAAGAGAATATACTTTGTTCAGAAGATTTACACCTTTCTTTCATTTTAATGGTTATTGTCATTAAACAGTTGGTCGAGAATGGGATGCAATTCATTTATGAAGGTATGAAGGTATGGATTGAAGGATGTGAACAATCGGGTCATGGAATATCATGGGAAGGTGTGGCTTCATTGGTAAAAGTAGCACAATGCAATGGAGATAGAAATCTAACAAAAAGGGAAATCGATTTGGAATATGGTGCAAAAGATAAAATGGCAAGCATATAACTAATCAATCCCTCTAAATATTTTATTTTGCAAATTACATTTTTACATACATGTTCTTGTTTTCCATGTATTGTTGCATAAGGACTGAATAGTTGTGTAATATTTTTGTGTATTGCTTATTGCATGTAAAACACCATAAGGATATGGTCTGCAATGGAGGTAGATATCAGATCAAAAAATTCAATGAAATAAAGAAAACATCAGATTCTAGGGTATCGGCTATCTTTGAGGTTACCAATGTTTCATCTAGAACTGACATACATCTAGAAGTCTCAGAAAATCGATACTATGGGTATTTGGAAGATATTATAAAGTGTGACTTTAAATACTTTAAGGTAGTTCTATTCATTGTCAAATAGTACAAGTTACGATTGAATCAACGTGATCCTGATAGAACTATTATTGAACATGATAATGGATTTACGATGGTAAACACTGTACAAATTCTAAAGCCTTGATGGCATAAGGAATTTCATAAAATGGCTAAGGATCTAGGCACACAATTAACCTCACATATAATTGTAGAGAATTAGCATAAGGAGAGAAGAAGAAGAATTAATGAACACACATTAATGAATGATCAATAAATGATAATTGATATTATTACATAGGTAATACATCCAATCTACCAAGCACCTCACGAATTAGCAATAGCATGTGTGATTGATGATGAGTGAAGGAAATACTTGCTAATCCTAGAATATGGAGAGAAAATAATGGAGGATGGGTTGGCAGCAAAAGCTACCAGTTTCCTAGTTGACTAGTTTTACCTTATCCACAGAAAAGCAGGATAAAGAAGAAAAAGTAGAATAAAGTAGAATCTGCTGTAAAGTGCATTTACCAATTTTGGATGGCCATAAAGTGGTCAAGATCAACCCAGAATCAGAAATAAATCACTCCTAGGATATAGATGGTAAGTGTTGATTCTAAGGTGCAAGTGGATGCCAACTATCTAAGCTAGTGGGTAGGAAATTAATCAAATAATGATTAATTATTTTATGAGTGGGTTTATTATATTCCAACACCCCCCTTTAAGCCCGAATTTATGATGATATTTATAAACTAATTAGAAATATATATGCATATAGGGCCCAACAATAAAGTTATGGTCACCCTTTTACAATTTATCTTGTCCAAAGAAATGAGGAAAGAGGCAAAACCTCAAGGGGAAAATCCTCCCTCCAGAAAGGACATGAAAATAAATACCAAAAAATGTTGAACTGCGGGTGTTGCTACTGCTCCAAACTAAATGTTGATGTCTGGAGGAATCTTCTTCTTGGGAAGAAGATAAATATGCTCACCTGGATAAAGGAAAACTGCAGGATGGAAACTAGGACCATGTAGAACAACTGAAATCAATTATGTGAAGGAAATACTGAAGGATCTTGAGACTCGTAATCAGCTCCAAGATGATGATATGACTTGAACTTCAAACCAATAGAGATGAAATGATCTCCAGATAGGTGAAATAACTGTCCAAGTGAATTTATAATTTCTTCATCTTCATTTACACATAGAGGATGTGTGGAAATGATATTGTAGGAACATAGAGAAGGAATAGGATCAAAGAGTGAAAATGAATGGGATCCATGGGTTGATATATCTTCCATGTTGGGCATAGGGAAGACCCGGGTTCTATGCTTTTATCTTCGCACCAACAAACTGACCCACAGTGTTGGCCCTTTTAGAAACAACCTGCGAATAGGTTGTAGTCTCACCCCAAACAGCTATGGGGTACCGCAGAATCAGGTTTCTACATTCAAAAGAGGGATATTATTGTACGTTTAGCCTTGAAAAAGAATAATTATGAAATACATAGCTTCTATATTCACTTAAAGAGCTTCGTAATTTATATAAAAAGACAGATTCTTGCTTAACCCTTAACTGGGAATTCACAATGAAGTTAATACTTAGCAATTTATCTTACTCTTATCATTCATATACTTATCACATGCATAAAAACATAATAGGAACAAAATAAAAAGAACCACCACAACACAAGATGTACGTAGTTCACCCCCAGTGTAGGGGCTATGTCCACAGAACTGCGTTTATATTCAACAATTTACAAACACACAATTCTGATCTGCGCACTCAGCTGTAGATCTTCTCAACAAGCCAAAGCTGCACACTTAGCTACAGAACTTTTCTTCTTAAACCCTCTGCACACTCAGCTGTAGAGGTCATCCACGCACTCAGCTGGGACTTAAACTTAACCCCAAAAATAGACCTTAGCTTCTTCACATCAAATTAATATACATAAAAAAGCCTACCTGAATCCTTTACATAAGTGCCCATTTATACAAGTGCACTATTACAATACCATGGGCTTAAACCATGCGTACCCAAAAACCATGGGCTTAAACCATGGGTCATGTACAAAAAGAGGGGCTCTGACCCAACCCCAAAGCCCTTAAGACTATTTTGGACCGCAACTCCGCTTACAAGCTTCACACCAATACCATGGAGTTACCAAAATTAAGGACCTTCCAGGTCCGAACCCCAACAGGCCCCTAAGACTCACCAGTGTCCCGTCCTGGGACACTCTGCTGCTTTTTTGGTGTAAGAATCTTGTTGACGAAGATAGTAAATTGCTTGTTGAGGTTGTGCATGATATATTCGTCTACTTGCTCCTTCTCTACTATCTCCTACAATGTTGCTGTGGATTCTTCGTTGGCCTTTTCCTATGCAAAGGCATCATACTCCTTCAAAAATTTGAGCTGGTTGTCCGCAGCGGTGCTCAAATCCAAAGCCTCATTAATAAGGGGCTGTACAGAGTTCACCAACAGTGTTTCTTTCCTTTTGCAAGACTTAATTTCTCGTTGGAGCTCATTTCTATGCTTCACCTTAAGCATCTTCTGCATAGGAGGCAATGTCTTAATTTCTGCTTTCACTACATCCAGCTCTGTCTATCGTTGCTTGATGGTATCTTGCAACTTTTCCACTTCTGAGTTGTCTTGCAAGTTTGCCCAGGCCTCGACACTTTCGTCCAGTAGCTTTGATGCACTACTCACAAGGTTTGAGATCTTTGTTGCTGAGGCCTAAATATCTCTGTGACTCTATTCCCTGACCTCTGGTGGACTCTTAGGAATGATGCAAAGTTGAAGCTCTGAAATCTGAGCCTCATGTTCTGCTTTCATCTTCTCTATCTCGCTTCAAGACTGTTGTGCATAGTATTTCATCTTGACGATTCTTTTCTCTGGTTCTTCTTTATCCTGCATGTCGAAGTCAGGGAGACTTCGACATGCCTCATCCAACACTCACGCTAGTGCATCCCACTTGTTTTCTGCTTCCCTTTTCTTCTGTTCAGCTTCTTCCAACTGCACTGCGACATTCTCACTCTACTTCGTGGTATTCTCTAATTGCATGTGTGAGTAGTTGTCTCGTTCTTGGATCTCCTTCATGATTGCCAATTGACAAAGATGCATCTCTGGCATAGAAAACTTGGTGTAATCTATCTCAACTGTCATGCTCATCTGCGATCGAGATGTTGCGTTAGTTATTATAAGGGCTGCACTTGGTACTTTTCCTCTGTTGTTTCTGGCTGGCCATTTTCTCGCATCTGGCTACGTGCCTACTGGGGAACTACTTGTAGAAGTGCCAGTTGCTGATCTTTCTGCTAGCGCCTTAAGTTCTTCAATTCGTCGTGCTACGCCAGTGAGCACATCAAGGTGCGTAGCTGCAAGCTCTGCCCATTTGCTGGATAATACTTCTGTAGACTTCGTCAGAGCCTGATCAAGCTCTTCAATCGTCAAAGTTGGCTCTTCGATAGGATCAATGATTCCTGTAGTGAGCATCTTATCTATCTCCATCCTGAATTTTTCTTTATACTTAGGGTTCAACCTATAAGGGCGTTGCTTCATAGGCTTCATATCAGCTTTCAAAGGGATTTTTATCACTCCTATGTCACCAAGGATACCTTTCATTTCTGAGAACTTTATCGGAAATAAGTCCTGATACTCATCGAGAAGTTCAGTCACTTTGCTCACCATTTCTTCATCCCAATAATCTCCAATGGTAGCGTACTTAGGCATTTCTTCTGATCCAGTGTTTACTTTCCTTGTCTTCAAGGCCTGAGTCACTTCAGGTGATTCGACTGGTGGTTCATGTACTTCACAATGTCCTTCTGACTCAGGAATATTAATGTTGCGAGGGTCATCATCTTCATCAATGGCGAGGTTATAGCATTCTACTGCATTATCTTCTTGTTCCTTCCAATCAAGTTAGTACTCGACTATTTCTTTATCATCAAACACCGCAGTATGGATCAGTATAATAGCTACGTCCAAAGCAGGGAAAGCCTCATTAATAGAAAATGTGAGCACAAAACTATCAACAAGACTAACCCAAATTACAGTACCATGGCGAAGCTCCACCTCCCCATACCAGTTCTTTGCTACAGGTTCCAGAGTGTGTACAAACCTCTGTATCCATTCTTCACAAGGTACATGCTTCCATGCTTCATAACACTGCTCTAAATGTTCCTAAGGGCTAGTCTTAACATTAAATATGCTTCATACCTCCTGAGGTTAATCCCTGAATCTCAGGAGAAGAAAATTTTGACAAGCTCCCCAACTATGAATATACTTTTTATGACCATTCCACCATATGGTAGTTGTGGCTCTGAATACTGAATCTAGAGTCTCCATTTTCTGTGAATCTGGTACTTGCTTTAAGAATTGTACAATAAAATCTTCTGGGTCTGTCAAGCCATCAAAAGTAGGTAATATCTTTGTCTGTGAGCCCACCCATCTGATAGACTTGGTAATTCTTGCACATCGATGTCCATGTAGCTCATAAATTCTATTCTGCCAATTCTCTAGGCCTTCGTCTGAATCAGTCATGCAAGAGCTGTCACATTGCCAATCCATTATACCTTTAGCAGTAGGGTTAAAATAGTCTTCTTATTTAGCTGTGATGTTGTAAATATGATCCAAAACATCCCGGTCTTCATCTCTGACTGGCTTTGTATACCTTTCTCCTTGAGAAGGGTCCAATGGTACTATGACTCTCAATCCTTTTCCTTCAAAAGTCATCTATATGTTCTTAAGGTTGATTACTGCATAATTGTCTATTTCCCATTCAATTCCTAGCAAGGCTGGATAGGGGTTGCTATCATCAATTATTTCAATGACTTTAAAATCTGCTAAGGTACTGACTCTATCAATATCCACTGGTACACTAGGGAATATTCCCAAGGCACAATCTTCTGCTGATTAGCTAATCTCAGCTGTATAGGGGACCATTCAAGCATAGGTTTTCCCATTTGTTCCCTTGTTTTCTTAGTTAGGATATTCACTTCTGATCCCAGGTCTAAAATGATA
This sequence comes from Pseudotsuga menziesii, assembly GCA_001517045.1. Classification (NCBI taxonomy): domain Eukaryota; kingdom Viridiplantae; phylum Streptophyta; class Pinopsida; order Pinales; family Pinaceae; genus Pseudotsuga; species Pseudotsuga menziesii. The sequence continues at coordinate 10,732 of LPNX010745319.1, forward strand.
TCAGACATGTCATAATCTCCTATCTAAGCATGCAATCTCATTTCTCTTCCAGTCCTTCTAACTCTATTAACAGTTTTTCCTTTATCAGAGCTTCGCTCAGGTTGACAAGACACAATAACTTTCTGTAACTCATTCAAAGCATTCTGATTTCTTAATAGCTTCATACAACTCTGTAAAAATGATGTCAGTGTACTTACTTGATCCGACGAAGCTTCTTGGAACTGTAACTGTTGGTGATGTTGTTGCGTAGTTGCTACTAACGTTCTCGTATCAGCAAAGTATTTTTTAGCTTCCATAAATGTTCCTTTTTCTCTTCCAACATCGAAGGCTAGAATTTTCTCTGGGGTCTTCCGGACCCAAGCCTCGTCAGGATGTTTCCCCTTATTCTGCACATGCGTCATAGCTCCACTCCTTGTAACAATGTTAAGGGATGGGACAGGTCTTTTCTCTACAGAAATCATCTGAACATTCTGAGTAGGAACTCCATTTATTTCTTGTATCTTGGCTATCAATTGTGGGCATTGCTCAATCACATGATCGACTTCTTTGCAATATCAACATGTCGTAGTTGGGTTTTGATAGTCTCTAGCTACATGTCCTACCTGATTATAGTTATAGCAAATAACCTGGCCTCGACCTCTTCCAGGAATACCACCATGACCATGACCTCTGAAGTTACCTCGACCTAGAGTACTACCACGGTAACCATATCCATCATTGTCTTGTGCATCGGGTTGTACCCTATAAGCATCATAGGTTTGCTCTCTCATGAGGTCAGAGCTGCGACATTTGTCTTCATTGTGTCCAACTAACTTACAGAACTTGTAGTAGGGGTTCTTAGGTACTTGAACATATCTCTGTAGCAGATAGCAATCTTCAGGTCAATGTTGGCCAGTTTTTCTACAGATCTCACAATATAGGACATTAGGGTTAAACGGGTTCGGTGCACCAGTATTCAAATAATTCCTTAATGCAGGACATTGTTCTTTGTCATGAGATTCTGTCTTACATCACGTACACCAAACCTCTTCATGAATAGATTTCCCTTTTTTCATGTCGTGAAGCTTTAAAGCCATTTCTGCTAACTGTTCCTGTATTTGGGCTATTCCAGAATTATCTCCAACAAGAGCTATTTCAAGTTTCATAGCAATTTCCAACACCTCTTGTTGATCATCAACCTTCTGTTGCATAAGTGGAGTCCTGATATGAGGCAATAGTGTTGCAATGAACCATTGTTTATGTTGTTCTAGTCCAATAATAAAACTAACTTGATCCAGTAGAACCTTGAACCTCTGATCAAAGTCCCAAACTGATTCACCTCACTTCTGCTGAATTTCTTTTAGTTTAGTTATACATTGTGACTCTGATTTAGGCTTCTTGAATTCTTTGATCATTGCTTTTTTAATATCAGCGAAGATATAGTTCTGAGTACTGGAAAACTTCATAAACCAGGTCAAAGAGCGGTCCCTGAAAGAGGTGACCAGCTGCGCTCTTCTTGTATTTTGATCCATAATATTCTTAGCAGTCCAGACAGCTTCACATAAGAACCAAAACTGCTCTAGATCCTCTGATCCAGTTCCTTTAAAGATTGGGAGCTTGATATCATCATTCAAATGGGCCATATTGGATCAAGGGGAGGGGGAGGAGGGGGAAGACTGTTAACAGGAGGAAGGGAACTTTCTGAGGTAGACTGACTTTCAAACTGGGAAGGGTTCTCAGCGATAACAGATATTCGTTGTGGATTTATAGGAGGGTTTCCAACAAAAGGGGTTTCTTCAGATTCAGATTCTTCTGGACTTAATGATGTATAATCGGTATTCTGACCGTGGATATAGGATTCAAGAGTTCTCTTGTATCTTTTACCGTTGCGAAGCAAACCACTTTGCTTGTCACAGTCACTTTCGCTTCCAAACATAGGTTAGTAGCAATAAATCTAGCAATCTGATTGGATAAGAAATATGCCTTTCTCAGCCAAGAGCATTTTAGTTTTCAAACTTAATGAATTCAGGTACTTACCCCTTGGTCCTTTGAAAAACTATCTTTCTGCTTCACTGAAAGAAGTATGTGTGTCGATGGTGAACTCCATCACAAATTCTTCAAGGGTTCTCTTTGTCCAGAAGTTAACAACTCTTGATACCGCGTTGTTCACACTTTTCAATAGCTTAATTCTTTCTGGGGTCCAATGAGGAGACTGATCATCTTTGAAGTTTTTCTTTCTTTCTTTTAACCTGGATAACCACTGGTGCAATTATATGTGGATACTAGCAAAGAAAATTTCATAAATATCAGTAAAAACGTACCTTTGCAAGAAGTCGTCTGAGCTACGTCGAGGATCCTTATTTTCTTATTCAACAAATTTCAGATAAGTATGTTCAACCCAGTCACTGATTTATTTTTCTGATGGCCTCCAAAACATATCCCTTCAAGTATGACATAGATCCCTCTTGAAGGAGATACTGGTTCAACTGGCAACAGAACCAATTTGTTGGGCATAGGGCAGACCCGGGTTCTATGCTTTTATCTTCGCACCAACAAACTGACCCACAGTGTTGGCCCTTTCGGCAACAACCTGCGAACAGGTTGCAGTCTCACTCGAAACAGCTATGGGGTGCCACAGAATCAGGTTTATATAGGAAAAAGAGGGATATTACTGTACCTTTAGCCTTAACAAAGAATAATTATGCAATACAGAGCTTCGATATTCACTTAAATAGCTTCGCAGTTTAGATAAAGAGACAATTTCTTGCTTAACCCTTAACTAGGAATTCACAGCGAAGTTAATACTTAGCAATTTATCTTACTCTTATCATTCATCTACTTATCAAATGCATAAAAACATAACAGGAACAAAATAAAAAGAACCACCACAACACAAGATGTACGTGGTTCACCCTCAATGTAGGGGCTATGTCCACAGAACTGCGTTTTTATTCAACAATTTACAAACACACAGCTTTGATCTGTGCACTTAGTTGCAGATCTTCTCAACAACCCAAAGCTACGCACTTAGCTGCAGAACTTTTCTTCTTAAACCCTCTGTGCACTCAGCTGTAGAGGTCGTCCATGCACTTAGCTGGGACTTAACCTTAACCCCAAAAATAGACCTTAGCTTCTTCGCATCAAATTATCATACATAAAAAAAACCTACCTGACTCCTTTACATAAGTGCCTATTTATACAAGTGCACTATTACAATACCATGGGCTTAAACCATGGGTACCCAAAAACCATGGGTCATTTACAAAAAGAGGGGCTTCGACCCAACCCTAAAGCCCCTAAGACTATTTTGGACCGCAACTCCGCTTACAAGCTTCGCACCAAAACCGTGGAGTTTCCAAAATTAAGGACCTTTAAGGTCTGAACCCCAACATTCCAAAGAATCCAAGAGATCACAAATAAGCACAACAGTAGACTCATGGGAATATACTGGTAAAGAATACTCTATGGTAGAAGTATGAGAGGAGGAAAGATAGTGATGTTCAAAATATTCAAGGAGGCTCTGAGAATGAGTGCCAAGAACAAAGGAGGAGTTGTAGAAGCACATGGGATCAAGTATGGTAAGTGGAAAAACACTAGAAGGACTTGATTTGGCTAAGCAAACATCCTCGAAGTCACTCGGTTGTGCACCATCAAGAAGAGAGGCACGCACAAAGTGTGAGAGGTCTGGCATATGGATCTCAGAATCCATGATAGAAGACATAGAGAACACTAAATGTGTGAGTGAATCATCAATAGAAATAAAATATCCATTAGTCACTACTTTTTCATCAACAACTTCATAAGAAGATGAATCAATATCTTCTACTTCATGAGACACAGAAAAAGATGGCTCTTCAATATTTGCTTCTAGATTGAAAGAGGAAGCATTCTAATTAAAGAGAGTAGTAGTAACAAGAACTGTATGATAAACTTCTTATTCATGATCAACAACATCAAATACTATAGAGGCTGAGACATCTCGAGAGAGAGAAATCATTGAGGAGTTAGAGGCACTCTCCACATAACTAGAAGGATCCTCATTGTCCTTTCATAAAACTCTCAGTCCAATGTTATCCAAAGATCCTTTGGGTAATCAACATAATCAATAAGGTAGCGCATGCATGGAGAGATAGCTAGAAAAATAGCTCTAATTGCTCTATCACAGTCATTCAACCAGTCACTTCGCTCTTCATAAGACTCTTCACCAGCTCGAATAGATATCTCATAGAGACCTTGTCTCTTTAGATATGAAATCATCTTCAATTTCTACTCTGAATAGCTTGTGAATGGAGAAAGAAGAGGAAATGATACTCTTGAATTCATTTGAAGTTGAACCTGCAAAATAAACTTGCAAATCTGAAAAGGAATATTAATTAACAAACTCTCAAAGATCTAATATCATGTAGAGCTTTGATATCCTTAGCTCTAATACCATGTAGAACTTGAAATTTGAGAACCTTAGCTCTAATACCATGTAGAACTTGAAATTTGAGAACCTTAGCTCTAATTCCATGTAGAAATTCTAAATCCTTGATGGCATAATAAATTTCATAAACTGGCTAAGGATCTAGGCACACAATTAATCTCACATAGAATTGTAGAGAATGAGCATAAGGAGAGAAGAGGAATAATTAATGAACACACATTAATGAATGATCAATAAATGATAATTCATATTATTACATAGGTAATACATCCTTATAAATAAAAAAGGAGTTGCATGAAGACAACTCAAGATAGCTCATAAAGCAGGCTTACTAATTATGATAAACCCCATAGTTGACTAAATCACTTTCCCAATCTACCAAGCACCTCATGAATTAGCAATAGCATGTGTGAGTGATGATGATTGAACGAAATACTTGCTAATCCTAGAATATGGAGAGAAAATAACAGAGGATGGGTTGGCAACAAAAGCTACCAGCTTCCTAGTTGACTAGCTTTACCTTATCCATAGAAAAGCGGGATAAAGCAGAAAAAGAAGAATAAAGAAGAATCTACTGTAAAGTGCAGCTACCTATTCTGGATGGCCATAAAGTGTTTAATATCGACCAAGAATTAGAAATAAATCATTCCTAGGATATAGATGGCAAGTGTTGACTCTAAGGTGCAAGTGGATGCCAACTATCTAAGCTAGTGGGTAGGAAATTAATCAAATAATGATTAGTTATTTTATGAGTGGGTTTATTATATTCCAACAAACACAAGGTTTTTTGAGCTAGGAACAGTGCCCTATGTTCTTCCAAGGCAATGTGAACAAGTATTTTACTCAGAGGTTCCAGGTAAAGCGGGCTGGTCATTTGTTGTGAGACGTGATCCAAGGGGAAGGCCGGTAAATTATAACCCAGATGATGATAATGAAGAGGGTTCTCTGGAATAAGGATATGATGACACAAAACATGATCAACATGAGTTAGATGATGATGATGATCCAGCCAAAGATGTACTCCAAGAAATAGTTGAATCCGATGATGTAGCAAACAATGCCGATGAAATTTATACCGACGATGACACAGTGAGAATAACTGATGATGATGACGATGATGATATGGCCAACCCTTACAATGTTGAATCTGGATCTGATGCTACAGATGATGACTTAGATGAAGAATACGATGACATGGATGAAGAAGATGATGACTTATCCTCATGATCATTGTCATGATCATTATCAATATTGTCATCGTCATCATCAAAATCATAATTATCATCATCGTCGTCATCATCGTTGCCATCATCATGATCATATTCATTGCCATCATCATCATTAAAATTAAACCTAAATCAAATTAATTACTTCATATCATTGTCGTTATCATATCATCTTCATATTGTCTTCATCATCATCGTATCACCCTCACCATCATCATCCTCATCAACATAATCATCACCAACATCATCATATTCATCATAATCAATGAAGATGATGTCGTTATCCTCATGATCATTGTCATCATCATTATCAATATTGTCATCGTCATCATCAAAATCATAATTATCATCATCATCATCGTCTCCATTGTCATCAAAATCATAATTATCATCATCATCTTCATCATCATCATCATCATCGTTTCCATCATCATCATCTTCATCGCCATCATCATCATTAAAATTAAACCTAGATCAAATTAATTACTTCATATCATTGGCGTCATCGTTTGTAGCATCGTCATCGTCGTCGTCATCGTCAACGATGAAATATAATGAAAGGTAAATATTTAATTAGAACTATTCTTTTATCTTATTTCTTTTTAAAAAGAATTATGGACATCATCATCATCATCATCATTATCATCATCATAATCATCATAATCATCATCATCATAATTATCACCCTCATTGTCATCTTCATCATCATCATCGACATCGTCATCATAGTCTTCATCATCATGACCATCATCATTTTCATGATCATTATCACTGTCATTGTTGTCATCAAAATCATCATTATCATCTTCTTCGTCATCATCGTCATCATCGTCATCATCATCATCTTCATCATTGTCGGCATCATCATCATAGCGTGAAGATTAGTATTTTAAAACACTAATATCTTGATAGTGTGAGTTAATTATATTTCCAAATACTATAAATAAATATTAATTTAAAGTGATTTATGCCTAAACCTTTATCATTTTATAATGCACATAAGCTACATTGTAGTTAGTAACACATATGGTTTTCTTTTGACATGATATTTGCTAATAAAAATAAAGTGATTATAGCTATAAATATTTAATTTTATTTATATTTCAAATATTTAATTTCCATAAAATATTTTATATGTAATTTTAGAATTTATCATTATATTTTTGTTTTGAATGTTTTAAGTTTATTTTAAAAAAGTATTTAATTTAAATAAGATATTTATATAGAAGAATGAAGTTAGCAAAATTGATGTCCAAAATTTTTACTTAGTTTATTGCTATAATAAAAAGATCTCGATGTTAAGAATGTAGAACATAACATTAATGGTTTTTTTTAATCTTTTACATACCTTATGGCTCACGAAAATATATCAGATTCCAATTTTTTCATATATCTTTGATCTTACCGCAACTTTATAGTTTGGTGACAAACATCAAAATCATGTTAGATATTTAGACTTTGTTAAATTGCCACAACAATGGCTTCTTAAGTCGTTTAAATGTTGTCATTCCACCCACCAAAGCTTGAATCTCCTCAATAGCATATTTGTCCCTTATAGCTATTGAATAAGATATATGCCAAGGTTCTTAGTAAACAAGTATGTGATAATAAATCATTGTTCTCTTCTTTCTTTTATTAGGAATTTATGACTTTTTTTATGATGGTGATGACAATGATAACGACAATGTTACCATATTGGTCTATCATATTTTGTTATATTGAATCCAATCTCAAAAAGGGAACAAATAAGATTATAATTATTATAAAATAATTGGTCCCTTCATCAACATCATCATCATCATCATCATAATCATCGTCATCATCTTCATCATCACACATCATCGTCTTCATCATCATCATCATCACACATCATCATCTTCATCACACATCGTCGTCGTCGTCATCATCATCATGTGGTTCATCATCGTCATCATCCTCACACTCCTCCTCATCATCATCATGTTCATCATCATCAACATCATCTTCATCATCATCATCATCATCTTCATCATCATCAACATCATCTTCATCATCATCATCATCATCATCTTCATGAACATCATCATCATGTGGTTCATCATCGTCATCATCCTCACCATCCTCATTGTCATCATGAACATCATCATCATCATCATCATCCTCTTAATCATCATCTTCATCAACATCATCATCATCATCTTCATCATCAACAACATCTTCATCATCAACATCATCATCACACACATCATCATCATCATCATCATCAACATCATCATCATCACACATCATCATCATCATCATCACACATCATCATCTTCATCACACATCGTTGTCATCATCATCATCATCATCATGAAAATCATCATCATCAACGCCATATTCATCATCATGAACATCATCTTCATCATCGTCATGGACATCATCATCATGTGGTTCATCATCATCATCATCATCATGAACATCATCATCATCTTCATCATGATCAACATCATATTCACCATCATCATCACCATCTTCATCGTCATCTTCATCATCATCATCATCATCATCATCTTTATCATCATCATCAACATCATGATCATCAACATCATCATCCATCAACATCATGATCATCCATAATCATCATCATCGTTTTTGTCATCGTCGCTGTCAGTGGCATCATCGTCGTCATCATCACCAACAACATCGTCGCCATTGAAAGCATCATCAGTGTCCTCATCAACATCATCATCAACATGGTTAGCATTCTCATCATTTCATATGATATCAAGACGGTCATCACCATCATCATCATCGTCGTCATCATTGTCGTCATCTTCATCATCATCATCTTCATCTTCATCATCAACATCATCTTCATCCTCATGTAGAAATAATATATCAATGCTATGTGCAATGATGCTAAGAAGAAGCACAAGAAATAGATCTTGCTACTAAGAATTCTCACAAGCATACACAGGAAAAATAGAGAGAAGAAAAGAGACTGAATCACATGAATGAAGAGATGAATATTGGTGTGTATCATTCCATTCAATAACGATGAATAATAGTGTACATAAATATTACATCCCTCATAGGAAAATCGAATTGTATGGAAACAACTCATAAAGCTCAAAAAGGCCGACTTACCAAAATATAGCAAACCCCCATAGGTGGCTAAAGCACTTCCGAAATCTATCAAGGACCTCATGAGCTGGAAAAAGCATGAGTGAGTTGTCAAGGAGATGGAAAAAACATGCCAATCCTATAAAATGCAGAAAAACTAATGGAGGATGGGTTGGAAACAAAAGCTCCCAGTTTCCTAGTTGATTAGCTTTTATCTTATCCATAGAAAAGCAGGAAAAATAGAAGAAGCAGAATAAATAAGAATCTACTGTAAAGTCCTGTATACTAATTCTGGATGGTCAAAAGGTGGTCAAGATCAACCTAGAATTAGCAATAAATCATTCCTAGGATATACATGGCATGTATTGACTTTAAGGTGCAAGTGGATTCCAACTAATTAAGCTAGTGGGTGAATAATTAATCAAATAATGATTAATTATTTTATCCTAAGTTATGAGTGGGTTTAATGTATTCCAACACCTCATAATCAGCATCCTCATCTTCATCGGCATCATAATCATCATCATCATCATCATTATAATGATCGACGTCATGGATAACATTATGATCATCATCGACATCATCATCATCAACGACATCGTCATCCTCATCATCATAGATTCACTGCACACAAAAATATTCACATAGATACACCCTCCTCTTTGTATATAAAAAAAATAAAACATAGTATAAATAAATAAATAAAATAAAACATATATAAATAAAACATAGTATATATATATATATATATAAATAAAATAAAGCATAAATAAATTAAAACATAAAACAATATATATAAATAATAATAAAACAATTATTTATAATACATATATATAAATAAAATAACAAAAACATAAAAGCACAAAAAAACACTAACTGTGGCACGCTATTTTCCATTCAGCTTCACGAGAAAGCTTCTTCTATGCATCTCGTCGGGTGCTTGTGTTCAGTGACCACGAGAAAGCTTTTGTTGTGCATCTCGTCAGGTGCTTTTCATTCAATGATCAAGGGTCAATATGCCCAACTTGCAAGAGAACAATATCAGTGGGAGCAATGATTTGGACGGCCACGAAGAGTAAGGAGAGTGGATAATTGTGGTTTTGTAGTGGATAAGGAGGCCAATTGTCAGTCGAGACAATGGATCCTGAAATTGTGAGTACTGTGCCCTAATTCATGTCTCTTTTTAAATTGTTAATATAGTCCTACAAATATCTAGGGTTTCTTTTCCAATAGAGTAAAGGCAGAGGTTGTTAGAGCAAGCTTAGACCCAGGTTATGCAGGGTTGGTACGTTTCAATCCTGCCTTCTCAATTTAGGCTTTGGATAAAGAAAACCCTTATTTTTACGATGTCAAATGGTCCTCACTCTTTCATCCAGTGGTGATGTGTTTCTTCTCACTCAGTTATGGTGAATGGGATCTTTTGTGGGTGAGCAATTAGACACCTCATTTATATACCTTTCCTACCTGATTACTTTACTTTTACCATCAACCCAAAGGGTCTCTGTCTATAATTCCTACTTCTTCACCAACTTGAATCCTTCCTTATTAGCTTTCAAACATGGGCTTTCTTCACTGTGCATGCATTTACATTGATCAGCTAATGATGGACCCAATTTGACAGTTTCAGCTAACCTGCATTTGACCCATATTGGATGATATGGATTCTGAAGTCTGGCCAATTTGAGCATTACAATTAGTGGACGAACCCATCACATTTTGGTTCACATTCAAGTTGGTTTGATTGTTTTTATGTGAATTATCTCAGCAACTGGTTCTGAAATAAGCAATTAAGCCGACCCCACCCAAATGAGATGCTTAAGGGAGGCTTAGAGAAGGATTCGAGTTCCACCATAGCCACGATAGTTAGAGTTTTTTTGCTCACATGTATGCTCGGTTCGTTGGAGAAGGATGAAAATCGGTCGCTACCCTGAGCAGGATTGCTGAGCCATGTTTTGTTATAAGCAAGAAACTAGAACCTAACCCATAGATCATTGAAGATCATTATAAAATCCCTAGGTTAGAAAGAAACTCGAACCTAACCCAGTATTTTCCAAATTGTAGCGACAAAAGGGGTTTGCCAGAATTTTGCCAAATGTTATGGATTTCTTCTTTAAGGTGTTTTATTATAGAAACCTTATATTATAAAGCAACTTGAACCAAACCCAATAATTCCCAAGATCTAAACACCATGAGAGCTTGGACTATATAATATATTTTCATTAAGTGATTGAATGAAGTAATCCACTTACAATAACTATTTTTTCAAAATATTAATTGTTTTTTTACATACCTGTTAATATCATCATCAAACAAAACTGTCCATGAGGACAAAGTTCAAGAACTCTGTCCACAAGAACTATATCTCACAAAATATAACAAGTGTTCAGCCAAGCAATGGTGATGATTCATGGTTTATGCTTAACAAGTTTGTGACGTTGCAACCTAATGAAACATAATACCAGGAGTCGTCACCATTATTAGCCAACACTTATTAGCTATTTTAGAGTTAGTGAATTGAAAGTGGTTAATTCAATGGAAAAAAGAAAGGTAATAAGTTTGACTAAATGAACTATTTTGATAATTGTATCTACATCTTCCGCTACATGCATTTCTTGCATGCCTCACCTATCTCGACGTAATATCAAAATTATTATTATTGGTATGTGTACCTTCTCTCACTGACAGTCTTCTTCCTATTCATTCTCCAAAAAAACTATATTATAGGGCCTTTTGGCATGACACTATTTTGCATGCAACTTTTCTTTTTTCAATCTTAGAAAGAAACTCGAACCTAGCCCATTATTTTCCAAACTATAGCGACAACAGGGGTTTGCCAGAATTCTGCCAAAAGTTATGGATTTCTTCTTTAAGGTGTTTTATTATAGAAACCTTATATTAGAAAGCAACTCGAACCTAACGTAGTAATTCCCAAGATCTAAACACCATGAGAGCTTGGACTATACAATATATTTTCAGTAAGTGATTGAATGAAGTAATCCACTTACAATAACTATTTTTTCAAAATATTAAATTTTTTTCTACATACCTGTTAATATCATCATCAAACAAAACTACCCATGAGGATAGAGTTCAAGAACTCTGTCCACATGAACTATATCTCAGAAAAGATAACAAGTGGTCAGCCAAGCAACGATGACAATTCGCAGTATTATGCTCCACAATTTTGCGATGTTGCAACCTAATGAAACATAATACCAGGAGTCATCACCATTATTATCCAACACTTATTATCTATTTTAGAGTTAGTGAATTGAAAGTGGCTAAGTTAACGCAAAAAAGAAACGCAATAAGTTTGACTAAATAAACTATTTTGATAATTGTACCTACATCTTCTGTTGCATACATTGCTTGCATGCCTAATCTATCTCGACGTAATATCAAAATTATTATTATTCGTATGTGTACCTTCTCTCACTGATAGTCTTCTTCCTATTCATTCTCCAAAACAATTATATTATAGGGCCTTTTGGCATGACATTGTTTTGCATGCAACCTTTATTTTGTCAATCTTAGAAATAAACTTGAACCTAACCCAATATTTTCCAAATTGTAGCGATAATAGGGGTTTGCTAGAATTTTTCAAATGTTATGGATGTCTTCTTTAAGGTGTTTTATTATAGAAACCTTATATTAGAAAGCAACTTGAACCTAACCCAGTAATGCCCAAGCTCTAAACACCATGAGAGGTTGGAATATACAATATATTTGCAGTAAGTGATTGAATGAAGTAATCCACTTACAATAACTATTTTTTCAAAATATTAAATTTTTTTCTACATACCTATTAATATCATCATCAAACAAAACTGTCCATGAGGACAGAGTTCAAGAACTCTGTCCACATGAACTATATCTCAGAAAAGATAACAAGTGGTCAGCCAAGCAACGATGACGATTCATGGTATTATGCTCCACAAGTTTGCGATGTTGCAACCTAATGAAACATAATACCAGGAGTCATCACCATTATTAGCCAACACTTATTATCTATTTTAGAGTAAGTGAATCAAAAGTGGCTAAGTTAACACAAAAAAGAAACGCAATAAGTTTGAGTAAATAAACTATTTTGATAATTGTACCTACATCTTCTGTTGCATACATTGCTTGCATGCCTAATCTATCTCGACGTAATATCAAAATTATTATTATTCGTATGTGTACCTTCTCTCACTGATAGTCTTCTTCCTATTTATTCTCCAAAACAATTATATTATAGGGCCCTTTGGCATGACATTGTTTTGCATGCAACCTTTATTTTTTCAATCTTAGAAAGAAACTTGAACCTAACCCAATATTTTCCAAATTGTAGCGACAATAGGGGTTTTCTAGAATTTTTCCAAATGCTATGGATGTCTTCTTTAGGGTGTTTTATTATAGAAACCTTATATTAGAAAGCAACTTGAACCTAACCCAGTAATGCCCAAGCTCTAAACACCATGAGAGCTTGGACTATACAATATATTTTCATTAAGTGATTGAATGAAGTAATCCACTTACAATAACTATTTTTTCTACATACCTGTTAATTTCATCATCAAAGAAATTTGTCCATGAGGATAGAGTTCAAGAAATCTATCCACATGTACTATATCTAACAAAAGATGACAAGTTTTGAGCCAAGAAACAGTGAAGATTCATGGTATTATGCTTCACTAGTTTACGATGTTGCAACCTAATGAAACATAATACCACAAATCGTCACCATTATTAGCCAACACTTATTAGCTATTTTAGAGTTAGTGAATTTAAACTGGCTAAGTCAAAGAAAAAAAGAAAGGTAATAAGTTTGACTAAATAAACTATTTTGATAATTATACCTACATCTTCTGCTACATACATTGCTTGCATGCCTCACTTATCTCGACGTAATATCAAAATTATTATTATTTGTATGTGTACCTTCTCTCACTAACAGTCTTCTTCCTATTTATTCTCCAAAACAACTATATTATAGGGCCTTTTGGCATGACATTTTTTTGAATGCAACCTTTATTTTTTCAATCTTAGAAAGAAACTCGAACCTAACCCAGTATTTTCCAAATTGTAGCGACAATAGGGGTTTGCTAGAATTTTGCCAAATGTTATGGATTTCTTCTTTAAGGTGTTTTATTATAGAAACCTTATAATAGAAAGCAACTCGAACCTAACCTAGTAATTCCCAAGCTCTAAACACCATGAGAGCTTGGAATATACAATATATTTTCATTAAGTGATTGAATGAAGTAATCCACTTACAATAACTATTTTTTCAAAATATTAAATTTTTTTTTACATACCTCTTAATATCATCATCAAACAAAATTGTCCATAAGGACATAGTTCAAGAACTCTGTCCACATGAACTATATCTCACAAAAGATAACAAGTGTTGAGCCAAGAAACAATGAAGATTCGTGGTATTATGCTTCACTAGTTTGCGATTTTGCAACCTAATGAAACAAAATACCACGAATCGTCACCATTATTATCCAACACTTATTAGCTATTTTAGAGTTAGTGAACTGAAAGTGGCTAAGTCAACACAAAAAAGAAAGGCAGTAAGTTTGACTAAATAAACTATTTTGACAATTATACCTACATATTCTGCTACATGCATTGCTTGCATGCCTCACCTATCTCGATGTACTCTCAAAATTATTATTATTGATATGTGTACCTTATCTCAATGACAGTCTTCTTCCTATTTATTCTCCAAAACAACTATATTATAGGGCCTTTTGGCATGACATTCTTTTGCATGCAACTTTTATTTTTTCAATCTAGCATAACTAAAGCACCGAACCTACAAGCATACTATCAAAACAATAGAATATCAGTTTGGGATACTATATTTTTCCATTCGATGATCCAGTACCTTTTGTAATACCTTCAACACTTCAAAAGATAGGGGATAAGAGAAGGTACATGTGGTACCTAACAAGGAGAACCTAGATAATGCATATAAACGAGTCATTAATGGTGATGATAAAAAATAGTTTCACCTTTGGATTACTTCAATAGCCTATAAATAGTAAAGAATCCCTACTCTAGAAATATCATTTCACGAAATAAAACACACCATAATCCATGCGTAATTTGATGATTGAATGGAAATAACTATAAATGGGCAATAATAATAATAAAAATATACCCATAGATCTTAGTTTAGGGATGTATTGAGGTTTATACCACATATTTGATAGTGTATGCATCCAATTTTTCCTAGTTACTTGATCACTAATATCAATTGATATACCATCATTCTTATTGGTAACTAAAATTTTTTCACATTTCTCGTAACCTACAAATTCCAAACTCTTTGTTTTCGCAGAGTTTTTGTGAGGTTATGGGTGCAAGAATAGTGGAGATTGGCATCCTAAGGTTGATATTGGTACCTTAAATTTTTTATATACCATGACAGTTTTATGGTTTCTAATCCCAAGGATCCTCCTTAATTGATACATCATGATAGTTTTATGGTTGCTAACCCCAAGGGTCATCAATTGGTAGACGGTCATCTGAAAGCTCACATAGGCCTCAAGATCAAATCTAAAAGAAGAATAAAAATATAAAATTAAGTTTAAATTTAAATAAGAAAAATCTAAAATTAATTACCATTTTACGCAATATTACATACATAAATATTTCATTGTTAAATATTAAAATATTATTTAAAATATTTTATTATTATAAATTTAGTGTTTCCTTAGGGTTGAAAATTAGTATGGGAAAACAAGTTAGCATTTCCTTAGGGTTGAAGATTAATATGGGGACATAAGCATCATCATGACAAGCTAAAAGGAATAAATCAGCAAATATTACAGACTGATATAAATGTATTTAAAACATTCTTTTCATTCCTAAACGTGCCAAGTAGCAGATTTGGAAATGTCCGCTCTTCACCACCATGGATTATATATATAT
>LPNX010745347.1:3156-19258 GCA_001517045.1 Pseudotsuga menziesii
AATGATAATCATTATAATATGTAGACTTAAATATAACTCCACTGTGTCTTTTTAGATATAGGGCCATGTTCTTTGAGTGTAATTAATTATTTATAATGATTTAATAACTATGTGTTATGTGTTATGTTTTAGTAAGTTTATTATTATTTTTTAACATTATATGTTCTTTGAGTGTAATTAATTATTTATAATGATTTAATAACTATGTGTTATGTGTTATGTTTTAGTAAGTTTATTATTATTATTTAACATTATTTATTTATATTTATTGTATTGTATTTTTTTAAGAAAAACTTTGTCTTTATATGCCTTTTGCTTGTAATATTGTCGCATCATTTTATGTTATGTCATAGTGGATGATACAAAATTGTAATATAAAAAGATGAGACCATCCTAGTTTAATTCTTTGTGCGATGTTACTGTAATACCTTTCGTAACATTTAGTAATTTTGTTTTTTATTTTCAGATAACTAATAAATGATGTAGAAGTATTATTTTAATGGGAAAAATATGAATGTTTGGATATAGAAGTTGGAAAACCATGCACTTATTTGACAGAACCTAAGTTTATGTTAGTAACTTAATGCTCAACTATCTTTAAGAACATGAGTGGCCAATATCAAGAGAAGTTAGTTACTCGTTAATAAAGCCATAGGAAAAAGAGTGAATGCATGCAAAAAGGAAAGAGAGAAAATGATAGAATGATAAAAAAAGAGCTTCCAAAGAACATTAAAAAGTGTAGCCTCTAATTAATTTATTGAAAATAGCACAAAGTTGCTAGCGAACACTAAAGAGTGCTAGGGTCTGAAATAAAGAAGTGCCAGTGAGCACTACATAAGAGTACTAGGTTTTATGAGTAGTTGACTCTGACCAATCGACTCGTGGCAAATTGAAAACATAAACTATGGTTCTAGGAAAGGAGGTCAAAACCTTACATATTAAATACATTTCGAGGTTCCTAAGGCCGGGTGGAGCGTGGATGCTCAAATTCTAGTTCCGAAGGACATTCATATATGGTCAACTTTAACCTAATCTTAGTATAGTTACTGAATAAATGGGTTATAGTATCTGTGTTTATTGTTGATGAAGAAGCACCGTTAAATAATGATAAATGTTTGATGATGAAATAACTAATGACTCTTTATTATTTATATTTGATATATAATAGATTAGTATGACACGTTTATTCTTTTATTCATTATTAAGTTGCATTTCTGAAATAGGTTACTATCAATGTGTTTGTATTAATCTCTCTTGCAAAAATGCTAGTAAGATGATAGTAAAATAGCTTGATTATGGAACAATAATGAATGAAATAGATGTTGATATATTTTCTATTAATCAAACCCAAGTTTGAACGATATCTAAATTATTAACAAGTGAACTTGAACAAGATTAGAAAAAAAATATTGCATAGTCAACTCGCAGAATATAAACATGAATACCAAAAACTAGCATATTTTCGTTAAGTTATCGCAAATATGACTATCTAAATGATGAAATTTAGAGACCAAGATTGAAATTTTTGGCTAGGTGAAACTTCGGGACAGTCAAACCCTGATTTGACCCTGGACCAGAAAACCAACACTGCAAAAGATCAACTCTAGATCCAGTTCGGGAATCTCAAATTGGTAAGATATAAATATTTTGTATTTCCATTTGAGGTTCTCATTAAAGATTTCTCATCACACCAAGATTGATGAAAATCTTGAATGAGTTGATAACTTCCAAGCATGGAAGTAAAGGATTTCACTTGTTCTTGAAGAAGATGAATTCGATGGCTACATAAGTGGAGAGGTTCCAGTTCCAGAAGGAGATGAGGCTAAAGAATTACACAAGAAGAACTTTGTGAAGGCCAAGAGGATTATTGATGATTCTATCAAGGATCACCTTATACCACTTGTTTCTTCCTTAAATACACCTAAAGAGATGTTTGATTCCTTGAACAAGTTATTTGAAGGGAAGAATATAAATCAGAAGATGACTTTGCCAAATCAGTTGAAGAATGTAAAGATCCAGAATGCAGATACCATACAGTCATACTTGAAGATGTGGAAGAAGAAGTAGAGAATGGAATAATTGTGATGACCACCTTGAATGGACTCCCTAGGTCATGGAACTCCTTTATTCAAGGAATTTGTGCTAGAAGAAAGTTAATCACCTTTAGTAGGCCGTGGGAGGAATTCTCACTAGAAGAAGCTCGAATCGTAGCTTGAGAAGAAATGAAGATAAAGCTCTCAAACACAAACCAAGAATCACAAAAGGGAGAACTATCATCACAAGAAAGGAAAGCATCATCACCAGAATCAGAAAGATAACCCTAGAAGATCTAGCAGATATCTATCTAATGGCAGATTCTATACATGAGATGAGAAGGGACACTTCTTCAGAGATTGTTCTATAAATAAAGGTGGCTCTCACAAGAAGAACAACAACAAAACAAGAGATCATGCTCACACTACAGAGAATGATGAACCTCCCAAGAAGAGATCCAAAGAAGAAAGTGAAGATTCTTCAAGTGATGAAGAGTGTGTTTTGATTTCTGCCATCACAGGAAATGTTACACATGGAATCAATGATTGGATCATAGATAGTAGGGATTCCAAGAATATGATGGGATTTAAAGAATCCTTTGTGAATCTATCTGAACATGAGTCACCCCACAAAGTGAAACTTGGGGATGACTACTAGTATCCTATAAAAGGAAGTGGTGAACCATCCTATAAGTTAGACTCTGGAAAGTCTATTAAGATGAAAGATGTCTTGTTTGTACCAGGACTAATGGAGAATGTTCTCTCCATATCTATATTCGATGCAAAAGGTATGAGGGTTGCATTTGTAGATGGCCAAGTGCTTATGTGGCTAAAGGGAAATACCATAGATGATGCAGTAGTGATTGGAGAGAAAGAGGGAGGCTTATACAAATTAAAGGGCTAACCAAAACAAGCTTTGGTCCATGACTCAATAGAGCCAAGTGAACTTTGGCATAGAAGGCTTGGGCATGTGCACTATAGGGCACTACCAATTACAAGAAAAGTTGTTGAAGGTCTTCCAAAAATCCAGGAAAAGCATGAAGGCGTTTGCAAAGGATGTGTGAATGGAAAGAACACAAAGAAGACATTTCCAAGTAGCAAGAGCATGGAAAAATAAATCTTGATCTAGCACCTCACGAAACCTTGATCTAGTTCTGTTGCTTCTCTTCTCCAAGGAACTTAGCCTCCAAGCTCTGCAACATAAGGAGATAGCTTCTAGGGCAAAGGTGTGGGCAAAGAGAGTCCCAATTCCTCTAGCATAATGATGCAAACATTAAATTCTCCTCTCATGGACCTCCCTACCTCTATTTATATGCTTAATTAAGAGTTAGGGTTGAAGAAAAATTAGTTACAATTGAAGGAGTCAGTTGCATAACTACCCAAACTACCCAAAATTCAAAATACATATTTTTTTAACATTTTCAGGAGGTGTACGTGGGTTGCAGAAACAACAGTCCCATACACGAGGAGGTATATGTGGGTTGAAGTGTAGAAAGTTGCATATATAAGGCATATGTGACTATTATATATATCAACTCACGTACGTACGTGGGTTTCCTTAAGGAAAGTTGCGTACACATCAAAAACTCATTTTTAGGGTAGTTTTGGGCATTTTCAGACTTTGGTGTCTTCTAGAAAGTTTTAGCTAATAGAAATACCTTTCCAATGGTGTAGAGATGATATCAAAAAAAGTTATAGAACTCAAGATATGGGTCCTCCAAGTTAGGTGTTTTTTAGTAACTTTTAGTGACTTTTCATGAAGTGTCGACATGCAACGAAAACATAGGAAAGTGGTCACAGGCAGAGATGCGTCATTTTTAGCTATAATAGATGCCCCCTAATGTATGATTTTAGAGGGGGAGATGATAGTCAAAATACATTTTAAAGGAAACAATTGAGTATGGATAGAGTAGAGAATCCAAGATCAAAAGGCTTGAACAAAGGCACCTGAAAGAGAGATAAATGTTAGACAAAAACTGATCTCTAGGACATACAAGTCCATATACAAATCATTGCCATAAAGATACAGGTGGATCCAACATATGTATAACTGATGAAACTATCATGGTCGCTCAATATGCAAAAAGGTGGCATATCAAATATAAAGGAGTCATGGCCACAAAGGAACAAGGTGGATCCATACTTGACAATCAATCATAGCCACAAAAATACAAGGTGGATCTATGTCCTAGAAAAATGTCATATAAAGTGTGACAAGGTCTTGTGAAACTCGGGCAATAGAAAAAAATGACGATGCTACTGTCGGCCCAAGGTCTTCAATCCAAACCGCCCAAAAGGTACAAATCCTAACCATGCGAATAAAGGAGCTGAAGTCAAACATGGAGGAAATTGTTTGATTACTAGTCAATAATGAGAACCATTAACAAATGCGAGGGAAACCACCATTAATGAAAATGGTCCCCAAGGTACCTAGTACATTCTAACAAGTGTGAATACAAGGAATTGAAGTCAAACACTTGAAGAATCTGTTGGGCTATAGGGCAGACCCGGGTTTTATACCTTTAACTTCGCACCAACAAAATACCCACAGTGTTGGCCCTTTCGGCAACAACCTGCGGATAGGTTGCAGTCTCACCCGAAACAGCTATGGGGTGCCGCAGAACCAGGTTTTTGCAAGCAGAAGAGGGATATTACTGTAGCTTTAGATTTTAACAGATTATAAATATAAATCACAGAGCTTAACATTCACTTATTTAGCTTCGCGGTTAGATAAACAAACAGTGCCTTGCGCAACCCTTTACTGGGAATTCACAGCGAAGTTATTATCTAGCAGTGATCTTTACTTATCAGATATATAGATATTAATGCATGAAAGAACACAACAGAAACAACACACAGAACCACGACACAAGATACAACGTGGTTCACCCCCAGTGTAGGGGTTACGTCCATAGAACTGTGTTTTATTCAACTTTCTACAAACACCATAGTTCTGATTTGCACACTCAGCTCCAGATCCCTTCAAGTCCTCAAAGCCGCGCACACAGCTGCAGGCCTCTGCGCACACATCTGCAAATTTCCTTAATCACCCAAAAACCCTCTGCGCACACAGCTGCAGAGGTCATCCATGCACACAGATGGGACTTAACCTTTTCTTACAAAATAGCCTTAGCTTCACATCAATTCATCTTACACAAAAATCCTAACCTTACTTCTTTACAAGAGTGCATATTTATACAGCGCACATATTACAAAACCATGGGCTTAAACCATGGACACCCCGAACCCTAAACCCTGGACTTAAACCATAGGTTTATTACAAAAAGAGGACTTTGACTCAACCCCGACACCCCTAAGACTATTTTGAGTCATAACTCTGCTCACAACTTCCACAAAAACCGTGGAGTTACCAAAAATAGGGACCGTTAAGGTGTGCGCCCCAACAGGTCCCTAAGACTCACCATTGTCCCGTCCCGGGACACTCTGCTGTTCTTCTGGTCCACGAACTTTGTCGGCGAAGAGAGTGTATTGCTTGTTGAGGCCGCGCATAATATTGTTAGCTGCTTGCTCCTTTTCGACTAACTCCTGTAATACTGTGGCTGATGCTTTGCTAGCCTTTTCCTTCTTCGGCACAGGTAGTAGCTGTGGCTACGCCCTAATACAGACACTCGACACCTCTAGACACCATTTGCAACAGGAAGTCGAGCTTCTACCCATGACAAAATGTCATCCACGGCTTTAATGATTCCTCTTATTTCTAGGCACTTGATCAGACATAAGTCTCGACACTTATGGAGAAGTTGGGTCACTTTGCTTATCGTTTCTTCATCCCAATAATCTCCACTGGTAGCACACTTACGCTGGTCTTCTGATCCAATGTTGACTGTCCGCATCTTCCGGAACTGAGTTGCTTCAGGAGCTTCGACTGCTGGTCTGTGTATGTCGCAGTGTGCTTCTGACTGAGGAATAGCACCATTGCATAGATCATCATCCTCATCAATTGCGAGGTTAGAATGTGCGACTGCCTGAACTTCTTGTGCTTTCCAATTAGGCCGGTATTTTACTACTTCATGAGCATCCAATACCTTAGTCTGAACCAACCGGATAGCTGCATCTAAAGCTGGAGAAACTGCATTTGTAGAAAAGGTAATCACAAAACTATCAACAAGACAATCCCAACTTACAATATCCTGGCGAAGCTCAGCCTCCGCATACCAATTCTTTGCTATCGGTTCCAGAGTGTGCACAAACCGATATACCCATTCTTCTTGAGGTACACACTACCATGTGTCGTAGCATTCTGCCAAATGTTCCTGAGGGCTCGTCTTTCCATCAAACCTGCTTTGGATCTCCTGGAGCTGATCCATAAATCTCAGGCGAAGGAACTGCTGACAAGCTTCCCAACTAGGAGTGTTCTTCCTATGGCCAGTCCACCATCTGGCTGCTGTAGCTCTGAATGTTGTATCCAAAGTCTCCATTTTCTGTGAGTTTGTTATCTGGGCTGAGAATTGCTTAATAAACTCTTCTGGGTCTGTCAAACCATCAAAAACAGGTAAGGGTCTTGTCTGCGAGCTAAGCCATCTAAGAGACTTGGTAATTCTTGCACAATGGTGGCCATGTAGCTCAAACAATCTGTTCTACCAATTCTCTAGACCATCATCTGAATCCGTCATGCAGGAGCTGTCACACTGCCAATCCATAATACCTTCGGCATTAGGGTCAACTTAATCTTCTTCCTTCACTGTGATATTGTAGATATGGTCCAACACATCCTGATCTTCATCTCGGAGGGTTTATGTGTACCATTTGCCTTGAGAACGATCCAATGGGACTATGACTCTCAAATCGTTCCCTTCGAAAATCATCTGTCTCTTCTTAAGGTTAATAATTGCAGCATTTTCCATTGCCCACTCAATACCTAACAAGGTTGGATAGGGATTGCTGTCATCAATGATCTCAATAACTTTGAAGTCTGCTATAGTACAAATGCCATCAATATCTACTGGGACATTAGGGAATCATCCTAGGGGCACAATCTTCTGCTGATTGGCTAATCTCAACTGTATAGGTGACCAGTCAAGGGTAGGTTTTCCCATTTGTTCCCAGGTCTGTTTGGTTAAGACATTTACCTCTGATCCTAGATCCAAAATAACATCAGTCATATCATACTCTCCTATCTGAGCATTCAATCTCATTTCCCTGCCAATTCTCCTGACTCTATTAACAGGTTTTTCCTGACCAGAACTTTGCTGAGGTTCGCAGGAAGCAATAAATTTCTACAACTCACTTAAAGCATTCTGATTTCTTAAGAGTTTCAGACAACTCTGTAAGAAGGAGGACATGGTACTTACTTTATCCGTCGAAGCTTCTTGCGGCTGCGGCTACTGCTGATGTGGTTGCGCAGGTACTACTGATGTACTAGAATCCACAAAATATTTCTAAGATTCCATGAATGTCTCTTTCTTTTTTTCAATATCAAAGGTGGGGGGTGTCACGGGGGCCTCACGAACCCAAGCCTCGTTAGGTTGTTTCTCAGCAGGCTGTATATGCGTCGTAGCTCCACTTCTGGTAACAACATTAATGGTTGGGGTAGGTCTTTGCTCGACTGAAATCATCTGAAGATTCTGAGTAGGGGCACTGTTGTTTTCCTGAATCTTAGCTATCAACTGTGGGCACTGCTCAATCACATTATCTACTGCTCGGCAATACCGACATGTCGTAGTGGGGTTCCGACAATCACAAGCTAGATGTCCGGCCTGGTTACAGTTATAAAACACCACCTGATCGCATCCTCTGCCAGCCATACTGCCATGACCACGGCCTCCAAAACCACCTCTACCTGATGCACCACTGCAGTATCCATAGCCGTCATGACTCGGTCCCTCATTTTGTACCCGATAGACATCGTAGGTGCGTTCTCTCATGAGGTCATAACTACGACACTCATCTTCATTATGTCCTACGGACTTACAGAATTCGCAGTAAGGGTTCTTGGGGACTTGCACATACCTCTGTAGCAGATAACAATTCTTAGGTCGATGCTGGCCAGTTGTCCGACAGACCTCACAATAGAGAATAGTAAGGTTGAACGGGTTAGGCACACCAGTATTCAGGTAATTCCTTAACACAGGGCACTGTTCCTTGTCGTGACCTTCTGTCCGACATTGTGTGCACCAAACCTCTTTGTGACCAGTTTTTCCTTTGTTCATATCACGAAGCTCTAGAGCCATCGCTGCCAACTGTGCTTGGATTTGAGCAATACCAGAGTTGTCTTTGATATGGGCGATTTCAAGCTTCATCGCTATTTCCAGAGCCTCCTACTGGTCAGCAACCTTCTGTTGCATGAGGGGAGTTTTGATATGCGGTAGCAATGCTGCAATAAACCATTCATTATGTTGCGTAGGTCCAATGGGGAAACTGACTTGGTCTAGTAGAACTTTGAATCTTTGATCAAAGTCCCACACTGATTCTCCATGCCTCTACTGAATCTCTTTCAATTCAGTGATACACTGCGACTCAGATTTCGGCTTCTTGAATTCCTTTATCATCGCTGCTTTTATATTAGCCAAAGCATGGTTCTGAGTGCTGGAGAACTTCATGAACCAGGTCAGGGCATGGTCTTTGAAAGAAGTAACCAGCTGCGCTCTTTTTGTATCTTGATCCATAATGGACTTAGTAGTCCGCACTGCTTCACATAAAAACAGGAACTGTTCTGGATCCTCTGATCCCGTTCCTTTGAAAACAGGTAGCTTAATGTCATCATGCACGTGGGCCATAGTGGATCTAGGGGGGTTGGAGGGGGACTGGAAGTAGGCAGGGGGGAACTTAATGGGGTATACTAACCTGCGACAGGTATACTCGGGCTAGGGTGACTTTCAAACTGCGACGGATTCTCAGAGATAATAGGTCTTTGCTGCGGGGTTACCGGGGGGTTTCCAACAGAAGGGGTGTCTTCAGGTTCTGGATCAGTGGGATTTACAGGGGAATACTCAGTATGTTGACCCTAGCAATAGGATCCAAAATCTTGCTTGTACCTTTTTCCACTTCACAGCAAACCACTTTACTCATCGAAGGTATTGTCACTTGCAAACATAGGTTAGTAATACTAAATCTAACAGTCTGAGTCAATTAGCAATATACCTTTTTCAGCTAATAGAATTTTAATTCTCAAACTAAATGAATTCAAAAAATTACCCCTTGGTCCTTCGAAAAACTGTCCCTCAGCTTCACTAAAGGAAGTACTTGTGTCGATGGCGAACTTCGTCACAAATGTTTCAAGGGTTCGCGTTGTCCAGAAATCAACAGTGCGGGATATCTCGTTGTTCACCCTTTTCAGTATATTAATTCTCGCAGGGATCCAAGTAGGAAACTGACGTTCTTGGAAGTTTGTCCTTCTCTCTGTTAACCTAGATAACCACTGGTACAACTCTATGTGGATACTACCAAAGAAAATTTCATAAACACAACAAAAAACATACCTTTGTAAAAAGTCATTTGCACTACGACGCGGATCTTTGTTCTCTTGCGCAGCGAATTTCAGATAAGTTTCATCAATCCAATCACCGATTTCCTTCACGGAGGGTCTCCAAAACATAGCCCTCGAGGTACGACGTAAACCCCTCTTGAGCAGATACTGAGTTCAACCGGCAACGGAACCAATTTGTTGGGCTGTAGGGCAGACCCAGGTTTTATACCTTTAACTTCGCACCAACAAAAGACCCACAGTGTTGGCCCTTTCGGTAACAACCTGCGGACGGGTTGCAATATCACCCGAAACAGCTATGGGGTGCTGCAGAACCAGGTTTCTGCAAGCAGAAGAGGGATATTACTGTACCTTTAGCTTTTAACAGATTATAAATATAAATCACAGAGCTTAACATTCACTTATTTAGCTTCACGATTAGATAAACAAACAGTGCCTTGCGCAACCCTTTATTGGGAATTCACAGCGAAGTTATTATCTAGCAGTGATCTTTACTTATCAGATATATAGATATTAATGCATGAAAGACCACAACAGAAACAACACACAGAACCATGACATAAGATATAACGTGGTTCACCCCCAGTGTAGGGGTTACGTCCACAGAACTGTGTTTTATTCAACTTTCTACAAACACCACAGTTATGATCTACGCACTCAGCTATAGATCCCTTCAAGTCCTCAAAGCCGCGCACACAGCTACAGATCCCTTCAAGTCCTCAAAGCCATGCACACAGCTGCAGGCCTCTATGCACACAGCTGCAGATTTCCTTAATCACCCAAAAACCCTCTGCGCACACAGCTGCATAGGTTGTCCACGCACACAGCTGGGACTTAACCTTTTCTTACAAAATAGCCTTAGCTTCGTATCAATTCATCTTACACAAAAATCCTAACCTTACTTCTTTACAAGAGTGCATATTTATACAGTGCACATATTACAAAACCATGGGCTTAAACCATGGGCACCCTGAACCCTAAACCATGAACTTAAACCATAGGTTTATTACAAAAAGAGGACTTTGACTCAACCTCGACACCCCTAAGACTATTTTGAGTCATAACTCCGCTCACAACTTCCACAAAAACCACGGAGTTACCAAAAATAGGGACCGTTAAGGTGTGCACCCCAACATAATCCATCAAGTATGAGACAATAAGGTATTCCCACTACCCAATAGTGAGGGAAATTGCCACGGAAAACTGCAATCCCCAAGGTACTGTCATAAAACTCTAAATATCATTCCTAGAGCAAGATGTGTTGTAGTCGATAGGAAGAGATCCGTTGGAAGGAAGGAATTAAGGAATCCTTCATCATCCAACATCAGGTAAGTCAAATACTAATTGGTACCGAATTTCACGATAAGGACCACCGAAGACATGATGTAATGAACTGATACCAAAGAATGGCCTACACGAAAGGTCAATGCAACTGCAGAATGGCCGACAAAGGTTTAATCCTTGAATAGTGAGCATGACACAAAAGTGACTTAGGCAGCTTTTAACACAAAAAGGACCAATGAAACAAATCTACAATGTAGGAGACATTGACAGATTCCCCATATAATTGGAAAAGAGACCAACTGGAGGAGTAAGAAACTCTAAAATCGAGATAAGGTCAAAATACTAGGACCCAATTGTTAAGAAACTATGAAATCAAGATAAGGTCAAAATACTAGGACCCAACTGTTGATAGACTCAAAACTGGTGCTTTGTTCAAGGAAGCAAGACTTGCTGCCATGATTTAAAAAACATGTGAATGAACTTCCCTTCCCCTCTTTCTTGTAAAGGTTTAACGAGTCCAAGAAAGCAAACTTGGGACCATCTTCATTTTTGGCAAGATCGAAGAAAAGACAGAAGAATGCTTGATAAAGCACTGTTTTGTGGATTTTACGAGACCAAACTAGTACATGCTCGATGGTGTTTTCATAGTTTAGAGAATCTGAAAGCTCCAAAGAAGACTCCAGGGGGGTGATTTTTCATCCAATTTAGTCTCCTAAGGCCGGAAAAGTATAAAACAAACCACAGAAGAACTCTCTTATCTTCCAAAGAAGTAAGGTGCCACTACTACATTTTGACCAAAAATCCAACGGCCGTCATGTAGGATTTTCGACACTTCCCTGTCGCATGTACGACACTTTGATTTTTTTTTAAGCGTCGAAAACTTGTTGTCGGTTATCCGACACCTGATTAATAGTCGGTTAAGAGACACCTAAGTAACCGTTGGTTAAATGTAAAGAGTCGGTTAAGCGACAGCTTTTCTTCGACGGTAGTGAAAGTTTTTTAAGAAAATAACCTTCATGCCATCGGTTAAGCGACAACACGGCCGTCGGATAAGCAACGGATATTAAGAAAAAGCGTCGAAAAAGAGACATCTAGAAGTGTCAGATAAGCGATGGATATTAAAATAAGTGTCGAAAGAGCGACAGACAAAACCGTCGGATAAGCTACGGGTTTTAAGACTAAGCGTCAGAAAAGTGACATCTGCAACCGTCGCTTAAGCGGCGCTTGTGACTGTTTTAAAAAATATATATATATAAAAGCATGTGCAGTGCAGTATTGGTAAGGTTGTTCAAGCATGATACCTATCCAGCTTAATTAACTAGAGCTACTACTTAAGTGATACGGTTGGTACTAGTTACCTTATTCCCTTAATCAGTTACATGACTAATTACCATTGTTACATTCACCTAATCACTTGTTGTAAGGCGATTAAGTCCATTCACAATATTTAGTTAGAAATCAAGGGAAAGTAACAAACAGTATGTAATGTGGATGCACATTGACAATGCTAACTATTCCAAAGCTTCTGTTGGTGTGGCAGTCAGTTTCTCCCCCACTGGGCCATTCTAGTATCTTGGCAGCAAACAGCCACATGGTTTTGATAGCCGAGATATGACAGTATTTAAAGATGACAATGGTCAAGCTTATATTTTCTACTCATCAGAAGACAATAGTGAATTGCATATTGTGCAGTTGACAGAAGAATACAGGGATGTTACTAAAGTCATGCAAAGGGATTTAGTTGGAGAGCATAGAGAGGCACCTGCTGTTTTCAAGCATAGGGGGCTATATTATATGATCACTTCTGGATACACCGGCTGGGCCCCAAATACAGCGTTGGCTCATTCGGTAGAGTCTATGCTAGGACCTTGGGAAACATTGGGGAATCCATGCATGGGAGGCAATGAAGATTTTAGAAGAACTACATTTTTTGCCCAGGGAACGTTTGTTCTACCTCTTCCTTGCATGCCTGATATTTTTATATTTATGGTAGATCGGTGGAACCCAGCTAAATTAAGAGACTCACGTTATGTTTGGTTGCCTCTCACAATGGATGGGCCTGCAGACGAGCCCTTAGAGGATGATTTCGAGTTTCCTCTTTTGTCAAGGGTGTCTATTTCTTGGCATAAACAATGGAAGCTTCCAGAGGGATGGAATTCACCATTGCCTAATCAAAGTAGTTAGTCATATATAGTCTGTATTCTAATAACATTTTTTAATTCCTAGGTTACTGCATTATATTCATTTGCAATGGCAAGTATATTAGCACTTTGACAAGTGCATGTTCCAATAGTATCCTTTATTTTTAGCTGACATAATTTTGAAAGAAACACTATTGGATAGAAGCCATCTAACACCATTTGCTTTCTTTAGGTATTGAAAAAACACTAAAAAAGCTGATTCTACATTTCTACCACATATTCTTAAACCATATGTTTTCGGGCCTTGTAAAGGTTGGTCTATCCAACAAATGATTGATAGAAATTACTAGCTTTCCTCAAGTGCATTTTTAGAATGTGATCCTTTGATGAGTTACGAGTGACATGTTAACTTCATTTATTGGCTTTACATCTTAGAATTTTTTCATTTTACAATCTTAGGGTCATTCAGCAACTGGCCAATCAAATTGAAGTGATTCATCATATCTAGCTACTGCATTCTGAGTTGTAGGCTTGGCCATGTCATATATAATACTTAATCAAATTGAAGTGATTCGTCATAGAATTTTTTCATTTTACAATCTTAGGGTCATTCAGCATCTGGCCAATCAAATTGAAGTGATTCATCATATCTAGCTACTGCATTCTGAGTTGTAGGCTTGGTCATGTCATATATAATACTTAATCAATAATCATGAAATGGTTTGTTATTGGGGAAGTTGCTTTGAGAAACATACCACAAGGTTAGGGGTTGCACTGCATAACATGGTCTTCCTTCAACTTAAGGTGGCATGCCCTATTCTGTCAAATATCCCTGGGACTTGTACCGGGCCTCATGTCTTGAACAGAAGACATTTGACCTAATCTTGTAACTATTGATTTTCTCTATAGAGATGTAATGCAACAAAAACTCCCATTCCTGACTTGGTTCTAGTCTCCTCCCACACAAACAATCATCAACCAACATTGAACCATGCCCCCTCACTATATGATGCTCCCGACCTTCTACCCTAATTCGTCTCCTCTACCCCTTCCTCTAGTCATTTCTTCACCCCCAACCTTATCCAAAGATCCATCCATACGATTAGTACTGAGCAGAATTAAGCTCAGTGCTCTTTCATTGAGAGTTTGAAGGTTTTTGATACGAGGCTGGAGCTCTACAACATTTTAGGTTTTGAGAGTATATTTTACACGTTTCACTAAATTTGCTAGGGTTCCTTCCCTTGTTTTCACTAAATTTGCTGCTTTAAGCAGGTTATGACAAGTCAAAGCAGGAAGAGCTGTTGGGGAAGCTAGGAGCTAGCTTTAAGCTTATAGAGTCTATACTTGGAACTCTGACAAAGTTTAGAGGAATTGTGAGCAAAGAAAACACAGGGAACCTGAACAAACTTTTTCTGAGCTCCTCATTGCATGGTTTCCCATCATATGTTCATCATATGCATCAACCAAGTCTTTATTGACTTGCTCTTGTCAATAACAGTTTCGCTGCCAACTTCCAAGCGACCAATTTGTTTTGGATCAATTTCATACTTTTCCAAAAGCAACGTTACTGCTATCAAACTGCAGGCATTCATACGAGGAATCAGCTCATAAAATTATTGGGAAATATCAAACAAGCATGATATAACCTCTATCTTGTGAAAATATTTTTCTACTACCATACACAATAGAAGCACTAGGAGTGCCAAATTTTAACGAATTGTCCCCAATTATTGGGAAAAACTGCTGACCATTCAAATTCTGCTCAACAAGGACTCCAAAGCTTTGCATCTGCAAGAGCCGAAGGCTGTCGAATTTCATGAGAAGCTTCAAACAGAAATATTGTTTATTTGCGTAGGAAACTTCCCGAATCATTCATATACAATCAATATGAAATACTGAGTGCATAGCTACAACATTCATGAAAGGGAACTACTGAAAGCATGAGAAAATGCGCATTAGAAAAACAACTCAATAAAGTGCTCCCAAGGAAAAACTTTGATAGTAACAACTAAAAGAGGAAAAATCGAAATAAGATGCACCCATAAAAATAAACAATTTCCATTCATTATTTTGCAGCTAGATAATAGCACACAAACCATGCCCTGAAATGAAATTAGAAAAGATAGAGATGAGCTATAAGTCATTCCAAACTTGAATAATACAAGATGAGCTGTAACGCCTTCAAAATGAATAATAAGTATATTTTATTTATAGGACAAAAAAATAGTTATACATTTTAACCTTTCCATCTTTTCCACATAAGGATATGATGGATTACCTGGTATCCTTTGACTTTGATTATTTCCTTGATACGATCCACAATATATAATCCTCCATCCTCATCAAAGTAGCCCATATCTCCAGTATGGAGCCAACCTTCCTCATCAATTGTACTTTTAGTTGCACTGGGATTGTTAAAGTATCCTGCAAGTTACATAATTTAACTAAGATATTTTCAAATTTGATGCTTTCAGAATGTCATAATTTTTCAAACATTACACTGGAGTGTCAAGTCAAGTTGTGCCATGGAAACAGTGCACATGGTAGGGGTAACTTTAGAGTCCATTAGTGTGACAAGTTCAGCTGTGCAAATTACTTAGGTGCAAGTGCAACACGAAGTCAAGTTCATCTAATGGTGTGGCATACTATAGTGGGGTGGATAGACTACTCAACTATGAAATTGCAGAATGGAAGGGATCTCTTGTCCCACAAACAAGGCAGTCTCATACATCAATATTCTTACATTGGATACAAATTGTACAATTGCATGACTTCATACCCAATTTAAGAACAATGTATTTCAAATTTACAAAGTGAAAATGTACAAGTCCTTCTACAAACCAACATAAAGAGCAGATAGAAAAAAGTTCATTATTCATATAAATGACCTAGCAAACATAAAACTCCTAAGCAAGTAATAAGTACAAGCAAAAGACACTGCCCATCTATTACTGTTCCAGTATGAATTGGATAATAATCGTAGCATTTCCTAGCCAGTCATTCAAACTACAAACATGTGACGTATTAACATTGATCCAGAGCAGATTAAAAAAACCATTCAGAATTGTACAACATAATCTAGAGCCATTTCACTATGTTATATGCTATATGAACTGTTGTGAAGCAACCCCAATAGTTTATATCTTATGAACTGAACACTGGAAATATGAATTAAGCTAAATGGGCACTTAATTAGAAAA
>LPNX010745358.1:2874-33018 GCA_001517045.1 Pseudotsuga menziesii
AGCTACAGATGCCCATGTTGTTCTTTTCCCTTCTTAAAATCTTGCAACTAGAACGTCAAGTTCACTAGTTGCAATGAATTTGGTTCATACCAACTTCATAGAGATCTCCAGATCCTCGCTCTATGTCACAATCTTCTCTTCATCAATGGTAGTATGATATGATTTAGAAATGCTGCAATGAACCATTCCTTATCCTGAATGTCGCTCATCTCAAAGCTAGATCTTTCCATTAATGTCTTAAATCTTTGGTCAAAATCCCAAACAATATCATTTGGATACTACTTAATTTCCTTCAGTTCTTTAATGTATTGTGCTTCATATTTTGGTTTTTTGAACTCTTTAGTTAATCCTATTATGAGTTCGACCAATGTCTTCGTTGGCGTCCCTGTAGGAACTTGTACAAGTTTCATGAACCAATATAATGCGCGACCCCAAAGAGTTTTCGCCAACTGGCCCTTCTTAACCTCATCATCTAAAGTTTGTCTGACAGTCCATATTGTGTCACCAATACTTCTATGGATCCTCAGTCTCATTCCCATGGAACAAAGGTAACTTTGCATCGTCACCCACTATCCTGGGCCTTCTTCCTACAGATGTTGATCTACTACTACTATTAGAGTGCTGCTGGCACGTTGGACACGTTGGTGTTGAACTTGCATTTCTTCCTAATTGTGATGTAGTGCATGGAGGTGTGGGTATGTTGCTTCTTGGGGTTGATCTTTCCTCTACCCTACATGTAGTATGGGTTTGTTTTTCATTGTCTTCACTGTAGGGTCGCTTCATCCCGTGTGGTATTACTTTGTGGTCTTGTGTTTAAATCGCAACAGGACCTTCCCCTATCCTCTACCTCTTCTCTTGTCGAAACCTTGATCCTCCTCTTGTAAGACCAATCTCTTCCTCGGATTCCCTCACAGTCTCCTAATAACTTCAACCCATCTACCCCATATCATTCCATTCGTCTCCCCCCTATATTCCTGGTATCAACAGCCCCCAACACCAGAGTTCTACTACTAAAGGTGCATCTTCAATATGCCATTTTCACAAATGAGCATCTTAATGGTCAATTGCAACAACAAAAGGAACCTGCCTCATGGCCCATTGAATAACTCCCTTTCTGCTTTTCTATAGGATTTAGTTGTATCAGCCGCAAACTTGGTGATATAGCCCTCTAATATACTATCGAGCCAAAATTCAATTTCCTACGATGCTTTGTTGTCGACCTCCTTGTAACCCCTGGATCAATTCTGGAGTCCAAGATGTTGGCTCACCTCCTCGTAAATTTGTCTTGTGATAATTCAAACGCACAAACCACTCATACAAAATGATTGGGAATTCAGAGAAAAAATACTTGTGTGGACCATCGTGTATGTACCTGACGATCCCCTTATCCGTCGTCAGTCCAGGGTTTTGATTTTCCTTCTCAGCAAATTCTCATAGCTTCTAGTCGAACAAGTATTTAATTTCCTATCTCGTCAGTTGCCACAACATGTCCTCCCTTCAGTCGCAAAAAGGTCCCGGCAACAGAACCATTTGTTGAAACAAACTAAGTCAACAAAGCTAGTCGACAAACAAACCACTGCGATCTCCCTGAGAAATGGCCCGGACAAGTTTTACCCCCGTTGATGTATTTGTAACTTCAAAATTTATTCACTTGTATATCTTATATCGTACCTCGATGTTTCTATCAGGAGAGTCATTAATATAATAAAGTCATGTAATGTCATTGAGGTTAACCCTCCATTGTAATCCAGGGCAATAGTCCCCACAATTGAGTTGAGGTTAACCCTCCTTGTTGATCATGGGGAAAAGTACCCACAGTTGAGGGGCACTAAGATTATTAGACTCTCCTAGAGATGTAGACCATGTGTTCTTAAAATTCAAGCCACAGAAGAGTTCAATGAATTTAGGGAATTGTTCTAAGTTGGCTACTAAGTACCGTGGGCCTCTTGAAAGTAAACCTTACAAACTTCAACTTCAACCTTACCATTTATAAATGGTTTTAGGGTTTTTTATTTTGTTGTTAACCCATGACTTCTTCAAAGATTAGCCTCAAGTCCTCAAGAGTAGGGGTGTCCTCCACATTATTATCCAAGGGTGTAGCAATTTTCCAAGTGCTATCATGCCACCATATATGTGTGTGACATCATCTTCAATGGTCATCATGTCTTAGGGTTTGTTCTTCTTCTAGCCATTGAGTGTCATGTCCCCAAAACCAAAAATGAAGGGTGCAAGCCATCTTCAAGGGTTTCAATACCCTAGGAACAAAAAGAGCATATTCCCCCTTTTTCGAGGGTACAAGGACCATCAAACCACCATTTGTGGGGGTTCCAAGCCTTTATCTTTCCCTAGGACCATATCCAAGGATTCTAAGACCTGATCAACCTAGAAACGACCTTATCATCATCTAAAGTGATTCTTCACATAAGAAGACCTTCAAGGTCCACCATGCCATCAAGAATTTCCAAAATATCCTCCATATGTGTGGGTTCAAGACCCAAGCCACCACATGTAAGGGTGTGTTTCATCATTTCATCTAACCACATCAAGTGCAAGAAGTGGGCTTCATGACCATACAAGAATTCCACCAAGGGAATCAAGTTCATCATCATTATAATGGTAGCAAGGATCACATACAAGGGTTCCATGACCCCAACAAAAACATGAATGACCACAGAATGGGTCATTAATGTTTCTTCAACCCATCAAGGGATTCTCCATCATCCACAAGGGCTTGGACACAACCTCTAGGGTATTCAACATCATCAACAATATATTCAACATCGTCAACAAGGTGGTGGCTCCAAGATCTAACCTTATGGGTACAAGGACCTTGTCAGGCTCCACAAGGTGATTCAAAGCATAACTCATCTCTGTAAGGGCTCCAAGGAAATGGATGTGAGGTACTAGGATCATCCATACCTGTGAAATGCAAGAGGGACTTGGTGGCATCAATCACTGGCTATGGGGTCATTTCAAGTCCCATGTTGGCATCAATGATAATTTAATCAACAATCTCCCCCTTTTTCATTGATGACAAAAACTCATTCTCCCTCTACGAGCATACTACCCTTTTTTTCTTCATCTCTGCCCCTTTTTCGTTAATGGAGAAGGGTGTGTACATATTTGTATCTGAATGTACTAATCATATCTCCCCTTGTCAACATGCACGATCCTAAGACCTCTATGTTTGCTTTGAGCATCCATCCTTTCTCCTTTGAGTTCATCCTTGTGAACTCAAGTTGTGCTAAGGTCTTTGAGAGACCTTATGAATTCAAGGTCTGCTAAGGTCTTTAAGCGACCTTAAATTTGGCTTGTCATATGGAAGCAATTCTCCCTACACTCATCAAACTCTCTTATATGTAACTGCTCAGTCTTCTTCATTCATACTTTCTTCTTGAAATTTGTCCTTTCATCATTTGTTCCTTCATCTTTATTGGATTTCCTTGATGAGATGTATGAGAAACTTCTCATGCCATATTGTTTCCATGTCCTCAAGTAGTATTGATATTTTTTCCCAAAGCTACTGCAACCATAACATCTCATCATATGACAATGTACAACAATATGACCAACATGGTTGCATGTCCAACACCTGACTGATTTGTTGGAACTTCCAACACTTCTTTTATCAACTTCATTCCTCCATACTTGAGAGTGTCCCTGACTGTGGGCCTTTGTATTCTGATCTTCAAGTCTTCCTGCACTGATCTTCTTCCAAGGTTCATTGGTTCTTCTTGCTGATGTTTATGGAGGACTCCTCCTCGGTTGAATTATTTGACTTGCACAATCTTGGGATTTGTGACCAAACCCACTACATGTGTAGCATCTCAATGTGTGACAAGTAGCAGCAATATGTCCAGCTTGGTAACATGTCCAGCATCTAACTTTTTCATTAGGGATTCTAGTACTTCTTATTCCATAGAGTTTACAATCCATATCCTTGTGACCAAAGTGAGAACAAGAGAAAAAATAACCATTAAATCCATTTTCATACATGGGACTTTGGTTCCATCTTGGAGTTGTTTCTTTTCTGATCTTGCTTTGAGGAATAGGCCTAACTCCTTAATCCATTTTTGAATTTTCAAAATATTTTTTGTCACGTGC
Source organism: Pseudotsuga menziesii (assembly GCA_001517045.1). Taxonomy (NCBI): domain Eukaryota; kingdom Viridiplantae; phylum Streptophyta; class Pinopsida; order Pinales; family Pinaceae; genus Pseudotsuga; species Pseudotsuga menziesii. Next base: position 6,979 of record LPNX010745358.1, read on the forward strand.
AGGTGCATGGGGAATAGCTTTGGAAGATGATGGAGCTTCTTCTGGAGTATTGGGATACCAAGTGCCATCTTCATATTTTTATCCTTCCTTCTTGTAACCAAGACCAATCTTGTCAAATGGATATCTTTGGCAATCCAAGATCTTATCTAGGACAATTGAACTGTCCTTGAACTTGACAAAGGAATTAGTTTGTTCACATTTATTCCTAATACCAACTACCTCCATATCCAACTTTTGGATTGTATGCTCCTTTTATTCCAAGTGATATTTCAATATTTCTTCTATCCTCTTGGATTCCTCTAGCGGAGTCTTCAAATCATGATTGGCCTTTCTAATTTCTTCAAGATCTTCTGAGTCTTCACTAGGATCTTCTTATTCTTCCTTTTGATTGATCAATTCAGTCTTTAGTTGTTAAATTTCAACATTATTTTCTTTCAACTGATCCTACAAGTTTTCATCCTTGTGTTTGATCTTTATAAACAATGATTTCATTGTCATGGTCTTCTGTTGATATTCATTCAAAGACTCCAAGATTCTCCTTTCGGACCTTGTGAATTACTATGGTTCAGATTTATTGTTTTCAAGACCCAATTTGGTCTGAGATCAATATTTATCAAAGTGAGATGTATCTCCTGTGAATCCTTTGACAGTTCTTCATTATCTTCTGCAAGAACCTTTCCATTTTTATCACACATGTTATAATTACAATCAAAAGAGTCCATACATTTACTAGAGTTCACTTATTGCTTTTCTTCTTCTTGATTGACCTCTTCCAGAGACTTGCCTTATTATTCTTGATGCGTGTTTTTAGTGTCTGGTCTTCCCTTTTGATACTCGCTTTCCAACTTGAACCAAAGGTATTTAGTTGAAGTGTATTCCCCTACACTTTCTTTCACTGAAATGGGAATTGCATTCATGAGGAACTTCAAGGTTGTATCATTTTCCTTCTTTTCTTCTTTATGTGCAACTTTCTTTCCTTTCTTATTGGATGGAGTGGGTGGATTCATCACAATCTCCCAAGCACCAAACTTCTTCATATATGCCTTCATCTTACTCCTCCACCCAAAGTAATATGTTACATCAAGTATGGGTACATCATTATTGCTTGATGAATCTGCTTTTGCTTCCATTGTGTATCCACATATCTCCTTCAAGCTTGCAAAGATTATGAGGAAGTTCGGATCTGATACCAATTGTTGGACACAATTGTCACATTGAGAGGGAGGGGTGAATCAATGTGTGAACAATTTAAACCTTTTCAACTTTTTTCAATCAATCAGAGTGTATCAAGCATTATGTCATCAATTACATAGTCATATTCATCATGAGTCATAAGCACAATAATCGCATCACAAAGAGACAACACTATATGTAAGGTTAACTTTATTTATGTGCAATGGAAGACTTCAATATTCACAATTACAATCAACACCGAGTGATGAAAAGAGCACCAACTCTTGTAATAGGACCCAACCTGGTTTTCTTAGCTCCAACTAAGAAAGTGTTGAGCAGTTTGATCCTCAAGTGCAAGATTATACTTGCAAACTTGATGTCAATCTCTTATTGTCATCAATCTATTGCAATCATGTACCTCTGCTGCTAAATCAACCTATGCTTGTAAATATGCTCATCAACACTGTCGATAAATATCTACTCATCACTCTTTTCTTTTCAATCTGTTCATCCATATTTTCGGTCAATCTGTTCTCATCACTCTTGTCAATCTAGTCATAAAAAATGATGGTCAATTACTTCTCATCACTCTCAACCATTCACAGTCAAGCATATCACTTGTTCATCTCTCATCATCTTTTTCACATTCATGTCATTTTTTTTTCATGTCACTGTATGAGAAATTTCATCTTAGGGTGTCAACAAGTATACATCATTATCATTGTAGAGTATGCATCAAGTATGCATCATAGGGTTTGCATCATCATTATATCATCATCATAGTATCAACAAGTATGCATCATGTATGGTGTATAATTCATCATCATAAAGTATACATTGTTATCATAAGGTATGCATCATTCATAGAAAATGAATAATCAGACCTTACTGTATTTCTTCATATATCATTGTCCACATATATCAATGTGCATATACTGTGCATGATCACTGTACAAAAACATAACTGCACACAATCTATTGTACACCACTTGTCACCACCTATTGTTACATCTGTACACTATACATCATCTTTTCATAACAATTATTGTTGCTGAACATGTCATTGTAGCACTAAGTCTTTCATCTTTCCCACATGGATGTATATCTCTCTACAATTTATTGTACATGCCTTATTGATCTTGGGTTTGTTTATAACTATAGATGACTTCAAAATATCTGTTATATAACTTGTACATTGCTATTTTTGTACCTACTGTCACTCCTTTTAATCCTCCTTAACTCACTGCCTCGGTGATTGTTCTTGTATGCTTTGAAAGACCCAAACAAGTCCAAGGACCAGAATATTTGTTTGTGTTGAGAGGAAGACTATAAAACTCATGATTGTGTAAGAAATTCAACCACCAAATTTTGGGACTGATTGAGTGTGGAAAAACCTCCAAATCATAGTGTTTATGCATCACTTCACCTGACAAAATTGGGGACTGCTTGTATTGAGATAAAAAACCCATCACCATCTAACTCAGGACTGTATATTTGAAAGAATTCAATGCTGATACAACCCTAGGACAAGTCCAAGACTAGATTGTCACAAGCAAAAAAAAATATGTTCAAACACAAAAGAACATCTCCCATAAAAATCAAGACTATGTCTCCTCCATCAAACTTCGAAATTGTGTATGCTACCCGAATTTTTCCTTAGTCCACTACCTCAGTCAACTGCTCCTCCTTAGTCTACGAGTTTTCCTCAATCAACGAACTTTCTACTCTTATCTTCATAGGATACCATTGGAGCGTGAGAATGCTAGAGTTTATATACTTATTCAACGTTGACTTCTTCCTTGGATTAGGGATGACTTGAAGGATAGGTGAGTTATTTTTATTATTTTGTATTGTTGTTTTTTCATAAAACACCTTAAAAAGTCACCCAATGATATATATTATTTTGTCTTTGTACAAACTTCAAATTTAACCTTACCATTTAAGAATGGTTTTAGGGTTTTTTATTTTGTTGTTAACCCGTGACTTCTTCAAATATCAACCTCAAGTCCTCAAGAGTAGGGGTGTCCTCCACATCGTCTCCCAAAGGTGTAGCAAGTTTCCAAGTGCTATCATGCCACCATATATGTGTGTTCTATCATCTTCAATGGTCATCGTGTCTTAGGGTTTGTTCTTCATCAATCCATTAAGTGTCATGTCCCCAAAACCCAAAATGAAGGGTGCAATCCATCTTCAAAGGTTTCAATACTCCAAGCCTTTCTCATGCCCTAGGACTATATCCAAGGGTTCTAAGATACCATCAACCTATAAACGACCACATCATCTCCTAAAGAGCTTCTTCACACAAGAATACCTTCAAGGTCCACCATGCCATCAAGAATATCCAAAAGCTCTCCCATATGTGTGGGTTCAAGACGCAACCCACCACATGCAAGGGTGTGTTTCATCATGCCATCTAACCACATCAAGTGCAAGAAGTGGGCTTCAATACCATACAATAATTACACCAAGGTCATCTAGGTAATCATTATCATAATGGTAGCAAGGATCACATACAAGGGTTCCATGACCCCAACAAAAACGTGAATGACCACATAATGGGTCATTAATGTTTCTTCAACCCATCTAGAGCTTCTTCGTCATCCACAAGGGATTCAACACAATCTCTAGGGTCTTTAGCATCATCAACAGGGTATTTAGCATCGTCAACAAGGTGGTGGATCCAAGATCCAACCTTGTGGGTATAAGGACCTTGCCAGGATCAACAAGGTGATTTAAAGAACAACTCATATATGTAAGGGACCCAAGGCACTTTATGTGAGGGTATTGGGATCATCCATACCTGTGCACTGCAAGAGGGACATTGTGGCATCAATGACTTTCTGTGGGGCCACTGCAAGTCCCATGTTGGCATCAATGACAATTTAATCAACAATAAGGAATGTGATTCTAAAGGAGATGCACAATGTGCCATATGCATTACATCCATGTGACCAAAAGACCCTTGTAGCAATACACAAACTATATTTTTGGCCAAGAATGAAGAAGGATGTGGAAAAGTACATAGCTCGGTGCATGGAATATCAAAAGGTCAAAATAGAACATTGAGACCCCGCAGGATTGTTGAAGCCTTTACCAATACTTGAATGTATTTGGGAGGTAATATCTATGGATTTGATCACCAAATTACCAAAAAGAAGATCACAAAATGATGCAGTCATGGTAGTAGTAGATAGGTTAACTAAGGAAGCTCATTTCATCCCAATTAAGACAAATCACTCGGCAACTATTATTATAGATATATTTATGAGGGAAGTTTCCCATCTACATAGAATTCCGAAGGCTATAGTATCAGATAGAGACTCCAAATTTACCTGCAACTTTTGGAAGGGATTATTTAATGTATTTGGTATGGAACTAAAATTGAGTACAACTTAGCACCCACAGACAGACAAACAGATAAAGAGATTTAACTAGGTACTGGAAGACATGCTAAGGATGTATGTGATGGATCAGCCATCATGGTGGAAGGTTTACTTACACCTAGTGGAATGTGCATATAACAATGGTTACCATTCTTCACTTAAAATTATCCCCTTTGAGGCCCTATACGAAAGGAAGTGCAACACCGCCTTCAGTTGGGAAAACCCTACAGATAGAATTGTTATTGGACCGAAATTATTATAGTATTTAGAAGAACAAATGATTAAGAGAAAAAAGAAATTAAATGCAGCTGAGGATAGTCAGAAATGTTATGTGGACAAGAATAGAAATGAAAGACAATTTATAGTGGGAGACCATGTGTTCTTGAAAGTCAAGCCATGGAAGAGTTTAATGAATTTAGGGAATTGTTCTAAGTTGGATAGTAAGTACCGTGGGCCTCTTGAAATCCTAAACAAAGTGGGACCAGTTGCTTACGAAATAGCACAACCTTCCACTATCAAAGTCCATAATTGTTTCCATTTGTCGTTGTTAAAAAAACGCAACGAAATCCATGTGATAGATTGGAATACTATACACGTGAACGTTATTATAAACATGTTATAATTGTTTTATTTAATTATTGCAATTCTATTTAAAGAGATGTACATTTTTTTTCTAAGTCAATGGTTAGACTAGAATAAGATGAAAAAGTAAATAAAATTTGTTTTATAATGCTTGTATATGATGGAAAATGTTATATGTATGTCTATGCACCTAGGGCCTAATCATGAGATCTAAGTTGATTGGTTGTGACTCAGGTGGAATGAGAAGGGGGCTTTTCGGTACAACCGGTCTGCATTTTGGATAGTAAGGTCATATTGCTCAGGAATCGAGAGGTCAGGCAAGTTAAGGTCCAATAGAGAGGAAGTTGTTAAGGATTCCTACCCTCACTTGTTTGTTTAAATTGGAAATAATTGCAACGAGGACAATGCTTTGTTTAAGGTGGAGGGGATGTAATACCCCGATGGTAGGCCCCCAGACATTAGTTTATTTGTTTGATTTCTTTTTTGAGTTGGAACTGGGTGCCAAGACCATGGACACTTGCTTAGATGGATTTTATTTAATTGCAATAATTAAATTAATTATTACTTATATTATTTATATTTAAAATTATTAATGGAACAACATGACAACAACATTGTTAGGGGTTCTGGAATGTCACATGACAAGGGGTTAGGAGTTACAACTCCCCCTAATAGCACTCTTACCCACCTAAATTCATTAATTTTTGTCTTTGAAGGTCATAAAACCCACAATTAATAACATGCATGCAGAATTTGCACCCTAGGTGAGAATATTCCTCATCTAGTTAGAAATGGGGCTCACTTCCACAACACACATTAGCCATGTGCCCTTCTTGAGTCACTACAGTTATAATAGCACCTGATTTTGGAAACTGATAATTAATTTTAAGTTAATTTAATTAATTTAAATACATGTCAGTTAAATTGAGTCTTTGTTTTAGTTACACTAGCGAAACTAGCTGTCAGTTAACTAATTAAATGTCATATTTAATTAATTAAGTATTCCTCTTAGGAATTTGATCCAATTTCTAATTAAGTCATGCATTTTGATTAATGTAGAGTCTAAGAGTTTGCATGGAATATTTTTTAGGGAAATTCGAGTCAGCCTCATGCAAGAGGTCTACTTAAGCAATTAATAGAGTCAGTTAAGGGTTTTGAGTCTAATTTTAAGGAATTCAAGTTATTCAATCAATGGAAGTGTTTATTGTTATATTTTTATCATTTAATCAATATGATCTAGGATCTTATATGAGAGAATAACATGCACAACAATAATCACAAGAGACAAGAGACACAAATAATTTTCCTTAAGGAAACCATAAAGGAGAAAACCTCGCAACTTCCTTAGAGATAGAATGAGCACCAAAAGCAAAAGTAAAACCCAAAGATACAAAGATAATCTTTGACAGTTGTTCTCTCTCTCCCTTGTGCGAGGTACTCCTCTCTCACTTAGGCGCTATTGTTGAGTGAGTGTGTGTTTCAAATAGAGAGTCTCACTCTCTATTTATACTTGTTTTCCACTTGACAATTACTCTACAGGGCTGGCCTCACTAGGAGATTATAATAACCCTAATACAACTCAATTATGGGGACTATTGCCCCTACTTACAACGGAGGGTTAACCTCAACTCAATTGTGGGGACTATTGCCCCGACTTACAACGGAGGGTTAACCTCAATGAATTTAAATGAATTTATTATATTAATGACTCTCTCGATCGGAGGAACAAACATCTCTATTGGGTTATAATGAAATACAATAATAAATATACAAGTGAATACATTCCAAAGTTACAAATACATCAACACTCTCTCTTAAATAGGAAGGTATTCTCTTGACACAGTTCATCAGCACAAGTATTCATTACTGGATCATTATCAAAGCTGAATCATCATCAAAGCTGGAACATCATCATCACTAAATCATCATCATCACTACTCCTGATGTCTCGAGAAAATGGTAATATCTCTCAATTCTACACATCATAGGCAGTTCTACAAATCCAACCCTTTTCATGCTAGATGTATCCGACCATGGAAGGCCCAGCCTGCCACCATGTCGGAAAGGCCCAACACTTACATCTGAGCATGGGAGGCCCAGCCTACCACCACGTTAGAAAGGCCCCGCACTTACATATGACCATGGGAGGCCCAGCCTGCCACCATGTCAGAAAGGCTCATCTAACCATGGGAGGCCCAGCCTACCACCATGTCAAAAAGGCCCAACACTTACATCTGACCATGGCAGGCCCAACCTTCCACCATGTCAGAAAGGCTCTTGGACTCATCACTTCCCCTTGGAAGGAACCTCGATCTGAAGAACACCAAGCTTCTCTCTAAAGTAATGAAACTTCACTCTAGCCATTTCTAGCGTAGAATCACATCAGGGATGATTACATCCAAGGATAACCTGCGAGCTTTGCTAGGACTGATTACATCTGAGGACAACCTACATGATTTGAGTGATTACGTATGAGAAACCTATGTGCTTCACTAGGATTTTATGGTCAGACAACCTGTCTCACGGGCTATGTTATAACTCATCACTCCCTCTTTCGAGAGATCTCGATCTAGATCACATACTGGAGCTTCACTACTCCTTTCTGCATCATACAAAAATGCAAGTCAGATCAATCAAATCAAATAGTATCTTTCAAAAGAAACATACTACCTCGCAAATAGCCGAGCAAGTGACAACAGATTTTTCCTCGGTTGTACTCGGCTCCATGCAGGACTCCATCCTACCAAACCAGTAGCCCATACTGGATCTCAAACTTAAGAATCATCCCAAGGTGCTCTTCTTCTTAGTGGAACTACCAATCCGAATCAACATATCCATGCAGGTTAGTCTTCTAATTCGTATCATACTGTACCCTTCAGGTACCTCACCGCATGCTTTGCAACCAGGTGAGCATGTCTCAGATCTGTCAAGAACATCAATGAACAAAATATCTGATGATACATCGTGGCATCAACTGTCTTTGATGAAGCAGCACTCAATGGCTCAAGTTCAATGTTGTGGAAATTGAACCCAGTGATAGATTAATTTTACTCACAACAATTAACAATTGATCATGCAAAATCACTCACAAAAGAGACTGAAATTGGAGTTGAACACTAAACTGTATTAACTCAGTGTACAATAGCCAACCCTATAACATAATAGGTTGCTGAATAAATAACATACATCAGGGATTCAAATGCATGAGGAGCAATTCGAATCTAGCATAAAGCAGGCTTACTAAAAATAAGCAAATCCCCCATAGGTGTAAAAAACTGATCCCAAATCTATCATGGAGCTCATGAATTGGCAAAATGGCTTAGGAAAGCTAAAGATTGGTGGAATGGCAGCTCACACATGCTTTTTCAAGGAGAAAATAGTGGAGGATGAAGAGTACAAAAAACTAGTTCACCTCACCTAGTCTAGCTTTCCCATTTGCCTTAAAACACTGAAAAAGCAAGCAATAAAGCATAAAAAGCAGAAGGGGGCCTAGGAGGCCAGGAATAAAGCAGATTTGATTCCTTAGGCTTTCCCATGCGCTACATGAGTCAAATAAGGCAAGTTTGACCACTATGGATAGGTAAAAGACAACTTGCACAAGGTGGGACACATGAACTAGGCTAATAAGACAAAAATAATTAAATTAATGTCTAAGTGGGTAAAATATGGGTTGATTATTTTAACACCCCCCCTTAAGCCTGATTTATGAGTAATATATCAGAAAATTATAGGGCCTAGCAACAAGGCTTAGTCACCCTTTACATACTGCATGTCCATTTAAACAAGGAAAGAGGCAAAACCAACTTGGGAAAATCCTCCCTTAAACATGGACTGTAAACAAAATTTGGAAATCTTGTCTTCACTCATGCTTCACATCATGATCAACAATCCCAAGCAGTGATTTGAGATTGCTGAAGGTCTTCTCACAAAATGCTTTGGTGAAGATATCGGCTACTTGTTCTGAAGATGAACAGAAGAGTAGGTGAATGGTGCCATCATGCACAAGCTCTCTGATGTAGTGCATATGGATCTCAATGTGTCTGGTTCTCTGCTTCTGAACTGGATCTTTGCAGATTCGAATGGTACTCTGGTTATCACAGTAGATGGTAGTTGAGTACTCTGATTTGAAACTACACTCTCCAAGTAAACCCTGCAACCATAAACATTGAGTTGCTGCATTAACAACTCCTCTGTACTCTGCTTCTGTAGATGAGAGTGCAATGGCACTCTGTTTCTTGCTTGACCAGCTGATTGGCCCTTTTGCAAGCATGAACACATATCCTGATGTGGACTTTCTGTCTATGCTATCACCTTCCCAATCACTGTCAGTAAATCCAATCAAATCAAGATCAGATTTTGCTTTATAGAAGATCCCATGTGTCCTTGTTCCCTGAACAAAGTTAAGGATCCTTTTGGCTGCTTTCCAATGGATCTCATGAGGTTGATCCATGTATCTAGAAGCCACACTTACTGCATAATAAATATCAGGTCTAGTATGTGTCAGATACAACAAACATCCAATCAATTGCCTATACAGTGTATTGTTTACCATAGGTGAAGAATCAACTTCTTCCAGCTTCACTCCTGAAAGGAAATGAGTTTTGCTTGCTTTGCAATCCTTCATTTTGAATTTGTTCAGCAAGTCCAAGGCATATTTGGACTGGTTCACCTTGATTCCATATTTGGTTTGAGCAATCTCAAGCCCCAAAAATTGACTTAAGAGCCCCAAATCTGTCATGGAGAAGGCTTGGTTCATAGCTCCTTTTAAGGAAGCAATCTCAGCCTTTGAGCTTCCTGTAATGAGGAGGTCATCAACATATAACACAATAATCATTAATGAACCATTAACTAACTTCAAATAGACATTTGGATCTGATTTTCACTGAACAAAATTCAGTGATAGCAAGAAGCTATCGATCTTGGCATACCAAGCCCCGGGGGATTGCTTTAGCCCATACAATGACTTTCTCAACCTACACACAAGAGAAGGATTAGTAGAAAAACCTTGAGGCTGTTGCATATATATCTCTTCAGTGAGATCTCCATTCAGGAAGGCACATTTTACATCCATGTGATGTACTTCCCATTGCCTTGAGGCTGCAATGGCTAAGGCTAGCCTGATGGAATCCATCTTTTCCACTAGGGAAAAGGTCTCATTGTAATATATGCCATGAAACTGTGAGTAGCCCTTGGCTACCAATCTGGCCTTGTACTTCAGTGGTGAACCATCAGCATCAAATTTGGTTTTATAGACCCACTTACACTGGACTAACTTTCTCCCTGGGGGAAGATCCACTAGCTCCCATGTGTTGCTCTTCTGGAGTGAGCTGAACTCCTCCTTCATGGCTGTTTGCCATTTTGGATCTCTTGCTACTTCTTCATATGTTTGAGGATCAGAATCCACCATCAAATAGCATTTTTCAGCAAACATAGGATCCTTCATGCACAGACCACTCTCAAATTGAGATCTAGTCCTCCTTGGGTCATTGGGATCCCCATCTAGCTCTCCTGCTACATGTAGTGTCTTGGCTGCCCATTTTGGCCTTGTAGGGCTGTTAGGGTCTGCAATAAACTCATCTCCATCAGACAAATCAGAATCAACATGTTCAACAAAATCTTTACTTACTTCTTGAGGTTCAAGTGGAGAAGAGGCTTCTCCAACTTCCACTACTGCAAGGGGTTCTTCTTCAAACTGAACACACCTTTCGATGAAGGCTTTATTTGTGCTCAAATTTATCAGTTTGTACCCTTTTGAATCTTCAGGGTATCCAACAAAAATACACTCTTGGCTTTGGGGCTGCAAAGCCTTCCTCTTCTCTGTTGGAATTCTAGCCCAAGCCTTGGAGCCAAAAATCCTGAAATGGGTCACATCTGGCTTGTGCCCACTCCATGCTTCGAAGGGAGTCATACCATCAAGCTATTTGTGAGGCACCCTATTCTGAATATAGGCTGCACAGTTGATAGATTCAGCCCAGTACTTTGGTGGCAAAGTTTTAGCCTCCATCATGCATGTTGCCATCTCCTTCAGTGATTTGTTCTTCCTCTCAGCAACACCATTTTGCTGTGGTGTGTAAGGGATAGAATTCTGCATTTGCACAATAATTAATAAACTCAAACTTGACATATTCACCACCATTTTCAGATCTGAGGGCCTTGAGTTTCCTTCCAGACTGGTTCTCAACCAAAGCCTTAAAGACTTTGAATAGGCCAAAAACTTCAGACTTGTGTTTCAGGAAGTGAACCCAACAATACCTGGAAAAGTCATCAATGAAAGTCAAAGCATATTTGGCCTGACTCATGGACATATGAGGGAATGGGCCAGCAACATCACTGTGGATCAGCTCGAGGGGTGCAGAGGTTCTTTCATGACTAGCTCTCTCAAATTTATGCTCTGGGTGTTTTCCTAGGATGCAACCTTGGCAGAATCCTTTGGAAAATTTTATCTTGGGCAACCCTATGACCATATTTTTTTTCACTAAGATCAGAAAGATATTTGTAGTTTAGGTGGCCAAATCTTTCATGCCAAATCTTTCTTGCTTCATTAGCATGAATCAGAAGAGCAGAGGGGTTAGAGTAAGGTAGGAAGTGTGAGAACATGTATACCTTTTGAGCATGATTCACAACTCCTTTTGCAATGACTCTACCACTTGAGATCTCTGTGATCTCAACTTCATCAGGTGAGAATATGACTTTCTTAGGAGACCCAGTGTGAGTCATCTGGTACACTGACAAGAGGTTGGAGGCAAGACCAAGCACATACAAGACATTGCTGAACTGACCATGATCAAGATCAATCCTCCCTTTGCCCAAACTTTCAGTGAGAGAGTCATCTCCCAGTACTATAGATGGTCCTTTCGACTTGTCAAGTGAGGAGAAAGCCTCCTTGGTCGAAACCATGTGTCTTGAAGCTCCAGAATCAATGATAAAACTGGGTGATCTTGATGTGCCAGCAACCAATGCATGAACTCTCTCTCTATCATCTGAACTTGATCCTCCTTCTCTCTTCTTTGAGCTGTCTAGAAGGGAGATGCCATTCTTCTCCAGGAGTTGGGTCATCATGTCTATTTGCTTCTTCATACAAGAGCTTTCAGTGTGATTTCCCTTATTGCAGTATGCACACTTGATCATTTCACCTTTGTTTTTCTTCTTCTAGTAGTTCTTCTTGGAACCTTGTGGCTCCTCCGAAGACTGTTTCTTGTCTCTCTTTTGCTCATGTGGCTTTTTAGCTTTCTTTTTTCTTTTTGAATCCACCTTCAAATCTCCAGCAATCAAAGCTTGATCTTTGGATGGTTTGATGGTGCCCATCATCACCAGCTTGTCCTGTTCTTGTGTGAGAGATTCCATGAAATTTGCAAGGCTAGGCATCTTCCAGGTTCGAGCTGTCAGTTTTGTGGCATAGAAGGTCGAAACAAACACTGAATAGTCAGGGCCTAGCTTCGAGAGGATGGCCAGGATGAGTTGATCATCTTTCTTTTCGATCCCACACTGTTTCAGCTACAAAACTAGTGCTTTGAACTTGGAGAAATATAGCTGCAGGGATTCCAAGCTATTTGGACTCAGAGAAATCAGCTCATTTTCGATTTGATGTCCCCTCATCTCATCTGTCTTTCCAAAAAGATCAGAAAGCTTCTCCCATACTTCATTCGGTGATGTCAATCCATCAAGATGGAAAAGGAGGTCTCTGGAAATACTCAGACACAGGAGACCATAGGCCTCATCCCTCATGTTGTGCCATTTTATCTTCTCTGCAGCTGCATTGGGCTCTGCTTCTGTTGCCATAGTCACCCTGTAGAGGCCTTTCGCTCTCAACAGTATCTCCATCTCTGCTTTCCATTCAAAGAAATTGAAGAGAGTCAAGATAGTTTTCTGTGATTGATCCATAACTTAGAAAATCTGTCACGGCTGTCAGTAGAAGGCTCCCAGTCACTGATGTCGAACCTGCAAAAAAACTTTGAAGGATAGAAATCAATCTACAATGGCTCTGATACCATGTGGAAATTGAACCCAGTGATAGATTAATTTTACTCACAACAATTAACAATTGATCATGCAAAATCACTCACAAAAGAGACTGAAATTGGAGCTGAACACTAAACTGTATTAACTCAGTTTACAATAGCCAACCCTGTAACATAATAGGTTGCTGAATAAATAACATACATTAGGGATTCGAATGCATGAGGAACAATTCGAATCTAGCATAAAGCAGGCTTACTAAAAATAAGCAAATCCCCCATAGGTGTAAAAAGCTGATCCCAAATCTGTCATGGAGCTCACGAATTGGCAAAATGGCTTAGGCAAGATAAAGAGTGGTGGAATGGCAGCTCATACATGCTTTTGCAAGGAGAAAAGAGTGGAGGATGAAGAGGACAAAAAACTAGTTCACCTCACCTAGTCTAGCTTTCCCATTTGCCTTAAAACACTGAAAAAGCAGGCAATAAAGCATAAAAAGTAGAAGGGCGCATAGGAGGCCAGGAATAAAGCAGATTTGATTCCTTGGGATTTCCCATGCGCTACATGAGTCAAATAAGGCAAGTTTGACCACTATGGATAGGTAAAAGACAACTTGCACAAGGTGGGACACATGAACTAGGCTAATAAGACAAAAATAATTAAATTAATGTCTAAGTGGTTAAACTATGGGTTGATTATTCTAACAAATGTCATAGATGTGGCCATAACCTTGTATTCCATCATCCTGAACCTCTTCAAGATATCCACTGCATACTTCCCTTGTCTAAGGGAGATTCTATCCGCGTTCTGCCACACCTCCATGCCTAGAAAGTAGTGAAACATACCCAAATACTTCATCTCAAACTCGGCAACAAGTCTCCTTCTTCCAATTTTAAAGAGTTCCTCTTTTCCTGTCAGGAACAGGTCATCGACATATAACAGAAGCATCACTGGTATTCTACCTGCAACCTTGAATTAAAGGTTTAAATCTGCTTTACTCTCATTAAATCCTAGAGCCATCAGTAATATTTCCATCCCGTTGTACAATGTCGAACCTCAAGATCTTCTGTAGTCATTCCCTATTAAGCAGAGCATCATTCTCCCTCTTCCTTTCATACTCTATGTATTGATACATTATGTACTAGAGTGACAAGTAGCTTCCTCTACTACTAATATTCTATGTATCCATCTAGGGTCACTAGATACCAAGATCCTCTATCATGAACCTTTTCAAAATTTCTTCTCACACCCATCTGTGAGCTTGTCATCCTCTATAGGTTTTCATCTTCAACCTTGTAGCAAAGGTTAATATCTTCATCACTCTAGGTGATCTTTAAGCTCCTCATGTATGTGTTATCCCATGGGTTCCTTCTGAGCTCGTACAAGGCCTTCTTTAATTTGCACACATGAGTCTGCCTTTCATGTGTCTCAACTCCTAGTGGCTACAAATGTCTCTTCGTAGTTTATGCCTTCTTTCTGTGAGAAGCTGCGTGCTACGAATCTTGCCTTGTATCTCACGATGTTGCCATATACTGCATGATGGATCTTGTAGATCCATATGGAAGACACTACAGACTTCCCTTCAGGTCTCGATACCGCATCCTAGACATCATTTTTCTAGAACTGGTGCTTTCCTTCCCTTTATTCTTGGCTACTTCTTAATAGTTGGAAGGCTCTGCATCAATGATGTCTCTCAACAGTGTCACATAACTAGAGTGTGTCTGAGGCCTCTTGAAGTCTCGTCATACTATTCTTCATTTTGGATTATTTCTTGTGCCCAAGGTGGTCTTTACCTCTCAAGGTTGATCTACCATTCTCTTTATATTTGTTTGAAGCTTATTGGAGTGAATCTTGAACTGTTGTCACTTGTTCTTTGGAACAAGTCTCATCCTTCTTTTCTTGTAGACAATTGTACGCAATATTTCCTACAAGTCAAATGCACCAATTGTATGGTTAGAAACATTTCATAAGGCATATTCATAATGGAAAATTCTTCTGCATAAAGATATAATCATGCAACTATTTTAGCCAATACAACATTCATCCATATCTGGCATACATAGAAACTTTCCATATGCTTTCCATCTCTACCATAACATTATTGAGATTGTGCACTAATCCTAATATGTCAGCAAAGAGGTTTCATCATAAATAAGTAGCAATGGAGTGTTGTATAGCAATATAGGCTACTTACCCATAACATGCATAGTAGTATATTGTTCATTAATGCAGACATTATATCATGCATAATAAATTTGACAACTAAACAATGTCATATAAACAACTGGATATATAGGAAAATACAATTCAAATAATTTTCTTTATTTGTTTCGTGGGTAGACTCCTTGAACCTTTAGCTTCATCATCTTCTCCATTCATGACATCATCATTTCTTATCCTAATGCTAAGATGGATAAGAGGTTCTTCAAGAATTGAGTCCTTCATATTCTTCATCACTTGAATCTTCTTTGAATCATGAGAGCTTGATCTTTAGTTGCTCCCATCTTCTATTCTCTTATTATGAGTTAGGATTCTTCTTGTGTGCATTCTTCCTAGAGTCTGCTGAAGGTAATCACTTCCTTCTAGAACACATTCCTCGAAGGAATGAATCCCAAGATCTTGGGAGGCCATTCAAGGTGGTTATAACAATATATTATTATTCTTCGATTGCTTATTCATAGCATCGAACTCTTCCTTTTGGTGTCTTCAAGGATGACACATGAGGGATGATATTATATTTAATAGAATCTTGAATGATTCTCTTGTCTCTAGCCTTAGCCTCATCTCCCTCTGGCTCTTAGAACTTATTTACGATTTGAGGTGTTCGTCCTAGTTCTGGAGCTAGTTGATCTAGGGTTTGTTAGAGAAACCCTAATTTTCAAAACTTGGAATTTCAAACTTCTGATTGGATAGAAAAATGGGCCTCTTCAAGTTGAGCTATCCAATGTACTCCTTTTCTAAAAATAGTGGAGGGAAGCTCCCAGAACAAGAAGCCCTAGTTTTCCAATTTCTTCTGCAGAAATTCTTGTTATTGTTTCTGTGGTATCTCCGAAATTACTGATCCTATGTGTCTGAAACTTTGCAATGAGGTAGCCTTTCCTGTCCTATTTCTAACACTGTAGGTTGGAGCATAATTGGTTTCACCAATTGGTACTTATGTGTGTTTTCCCAAGGTGACTTGTTTTAGGACTGTTTAAAATAGCTAACTTGTACGGAATGCCACGTGTCACTGTTTCACCTTCGGGGTCTGAAACGTTTACCACAGAAATTACAGCTCATTCCCTATCTGCAACATATGGAAAAAATTTGTTTGGACCTTCCTATCCGGAGATATATCAAATCTCCCTAGGCCACCTATTTGTGACTGTATTTGGGAGGAGGATGGAACCTTGATTTGGAGGAACCATATCTCTCGAAGTATAGCAAATCTGAGGCTGAAAGTTTTACACATTGTACATCACAAATTTATCTTCATCTTGTAAAAAAATTCAGCTTTTGAGCCTTCTCCAATATTGAATTATAGCGAAAGTTCTAGGATTACTAAATTTAGTCTTCTAGGGTTTTCAGGCATGAAACCCTAACTTCCATTAGCTGCCATTGCAGTTGTATTTTGGTTGTACAATGAAACTTCTTTGATTCAGAAATTGATACCACCAATATATGTGCCCTAGTGAGGCGAGTTAACCTAGCCCTCATTGCTTGATGATTTGTGGAGAGAACACCTTCAAATAGGAAGCCTTAGTTCCCGCAGCTGCACAGTGCCTTCTTTCAAAAAGGCTTTGATACCATGTTAGATTTTTATCATTTAATCAAGATGATCTAGGATCTTATCTGAGAGAATAACATGCACAACAATAATCACAAGAGACAAGAGACACAAATAATTTTCCTCGGGGAAACCATACATTAGAAAACCCTGCAACTTCCTCAAAGATAAAATGAGCACCAAAAGAAAAAGTAAAACTCAAAGATACAAAGATGATCTCCAACAGTGATTCTCTCTCTCCCTTGTGCAAGATACTCCTCTCTCACTTATTGCGCTACTATTGAGTGAGTGTATGTTTCAAATAGAAATTCTCACTCTCTATTTATACTTGTTTTCCACTTGAAAATTATTCTACAGGGTTAACCTCACTAGGAGAGTCTAATAACCCTAATACAACTCAATTGTAGGGACTATTTCCCCGAGGTTAACCTCAACTCAATTGTGGGAACTATTTCCCCGACTTACAATAGAGGTTTAACCTCAATGACTTTACATTACTTTATTATATTAATGACTCTCCCGATCGGAGGAACAAACATCTCCATCGAGGTATAATGAAATACAATAAGAAATATACAAGTGAATATATTCTGAAGTTACAAATACATCAACATTTATGTCAGTGTTTAGGAGTCAGTCTTAGTGAATTAAAGTGCCTCAATGAAGACTTAAATGTGTCAGTGTGCACGGTGGTTAGGAAGACCCACTAATTTAGGAGTCCTTCCTTAGTAGACTAGAGTTAGACTCTTGGAGGAAATTCGAGTTGGGAAAAAGCGGTTTGGATTGCTCCAAGGAGTCTTTCATTCATTGTTTGCAGGTCTAGGAGCACAACAGAGTGGGGCTCCAGGAAAACATTGAATTTCCATTTAAGAGAGAATTAGTTGATACTTGCATAGTTTTTTACAATGGTTTTGTTGATTGATCTGGGATATCATTGTTTTTGTTTTTTGGATGCCCTAGTAGGGATCCAGATGTGGTAAATGGTTGTTTGTTCCCTGTGAATCCAATGCTCTAGTAGATGTTTGACTTGTGGGATCAGGAGGACAATATCTCTCCTTTCTTCTGAATGCTCCAATGGGGGTTTGAATTTGTGTCTTGACCTAGGTAGTCAGAAGAGTTGTTCTAAGAGATCATCCAAGAGGAGAGAGGGGTAATCCTATGTGGAGATCTCTTCATGGTTGAGCTAAGACCTTAGGGAGAGGGGGATAGTAAAAATTGGGTGTTTAGTACCAATGCTCTCAATCTCCAAATGCTCCAATAGGGATTCGAATTGAGAAAGTGACCTTGGAGGTCAAAGGTGGCATTCTGGGAGAGGGACACAATCTCAAGAATGACCATAGCTTGCCTTTATGGGAGAGGGGGGTAATTCCAAGAAAGGAAGCAGATCAACCATCAATATCATCCTATAAGAGACCTTCTAATGCAGGATTCCAGAACCTCGGCTCAAGGGGATCTTTCGATGGGGAAACACACACACAAAATAAAGATCACATGATGGGAGAAAATTTGTTGTGTTGTCGCTAGTTGCACACAATTAAGATAAGTTCTTTCACCTTTATATTTGATATGCCTGAATATTATGATTTATTAGGAAGGTTGCTTGTCCATATTTAATATTGATGTTAGAGTATATTCATCATATACTAGTTCTCTTGTGGATTATTAGCTTTCAGATGAAACTATACTTCCTTTTGCTAGTATGTGAACTGTAAATGGTAAAAGTAATTCTAGTTATGAAATGTGATATAAGAGCAACTTTATGGCTGATTATGAATTATGTGCATTAGTTTTATTCTCAAGCTTAAATATGATTTATGGAGAAGAAAATGGTTAGCACTTGTTATGTCATGAATCCTTAATTCTAGTACCATTAATGGGATTTGATCATTGATAAATTGTAGTATGTTTTAGTTATTTTTATTTTCTTAATCAGGACTGATATGGACTGTCATGTGGCTTGTTGCCACCTTTCACACACTTGGGTCACGTGGCAGAAATATTCAAGCCACTTGGTGTGTCCTTGGGGGCAAGTCTCAAGTCAAGGCTGTCACCTTGTTCTTGACTCCCTCATTTAGGAACTTCTAACGAAGCCAAGGGGGGTAGACCCTATTAAGTTACTAAGGATAATTACTTAGTGTGGTGATGTTAAACTGAAAGAGTTACTTAGGAGTTTGAAATTTAACTATAGATAATCAAAGATGACAAGATACAAAAAATGAACACACGAAAGCACAATGCTGAGACACAATATTTATATAAAGCAAGAAAAGAACCAGTGCCTTAGAATGGAGTCAAAAAATAAGATCAATATACTTGCATGTGCTTGGAGTGAATGTTTTGTGATTGCCTCTTGGTACGTTTTAAGTTAAATTTGAAGTGTGAGTTGATTAAAATTAGGCGAAGGGGGGACTCCAGATATACCCGAGAGTACTTGGAGTATGTCCAAAACTAAACCTTCACGGTTACCCGCAAGGAATATGTGGGCTGAAATGGAGTCTCTGGGCTATTGTTCGTAACGCACCCATTAGGGTGTGACAGAGATCGGTGCCCCGAGGTCACTTTTCAAAATTTCCCGCTTCCTTTGGGCATTTTGCCACCGTGATGGTTTGATCTAGGTGTTGGATTTTCACATGTTGGTTTGTTAATTTGGGAGAGTGAGACCTAGTTATACTTGTCACTCAAGTGCTTTTGATACAGCTTGACTGATCAGACGAACCGCAGCCAAGTGTAGAGCATACACACCGGAGTCTTGTCAATTTTAGTAAATTTTACAATGTGTGTTCTTGTTTAAAAGAAAACCCTCCAGGAACCTCTTTGGATCCAAGTGGATCTCAATTGGGGAATCAAGGAGGGGTTAATTTTATAATAGCTGAAAAATAAATGATGAAAATAAAATAGATCCACAATTCTAGTTTTCTAATTAGTCCTACCACGAATCTCTTTCCCCTTTCGGGTCAATCGAGAAGTCGTGGGGTAAGTATTACGATTACTTCGAAATATAAAATATGGAATATGAAATTGATATTGAAATAAAGTATACTACCCTGCAGATTAAATCAATGCTAGCTTGAAATGAAATGAGCAAAAAGAAACAAAAGGACACCGACGCAAACCCCCCAGGGGGGATGGAGAATGGGCTCGAAAGAGCCTATTCAAAAATTATTTTTTATTAACAGCGGTTACAATATCATAGAACTGATATAATTCCTCTTGATCCTTATACAGAGTGAAATCAAGAGCTTACAAAGTGCGAAAATTAAAAGTTTTTAGTCAAATGGGAGACCCCTGGGGGGATTTGAATGCTCCTGAGGCCACTTCTAAACAGCAGCTTCTTTTCTTTTTGTCAAACTTGCTAAAAACCAGCAAGCATATCAGACTGAAATATGCCCAAAAGCACTCTGAAAGCACCTTTGGGTCAGCTCACTTTTAACCCAAAAAGGTAAGCTGAAAACCAGTTAAAAGGGGAAAACAGGAACCAAGGAAAGCAAGCTTTCCTTAGGATCTTGACTTGCCTTTTGGGTAGCCAATAAGATGTGCACTTTTATTGCTGAATATTAAATTTTATCATACAGCAAATAAAACTACCTTAACAGCAAGCTACGAATTTTCACTAAAATGCTTGCGAAAATATGGTAATTTTAGCTAGATCTCTTAAAATTGAACTTTATGTGCAAAACAAAACTAATATCTATACTCAGGAAGGGATCTTACTAACTAGATCTATGTGTATTTTTCTTAATGAGACAGATCAGAGTAATAAGAAACCTTAAAAGTAACCAGTTTGAAGAAAATTTAAGATTGTTAAAAGGAGAGAAAGGGGGAAGAGAGGTGCTTGTTGTTGAAGCAGATCTGTAGAGGAAACTTGGTAGTGAAGCACCGAGGGACACGATCTTAGCAATCTCTATTGGAAATCAATGGAATCAAACCTGAACCATAGATCTTCCAGTCACGGCAAACCTGTAAGCTACACAACAACTCCTCGAGTGTAGCATGACAATGATAATCCACACATGAAAGGTACTCCACAATTGAGCCTCCAAAGCTTCTCTTTATTTCAACAAATGATGATCAATACACATTTACAATGGCAAGCCCTTCAGTCCAGCTCTAACTAGCTTGGAAGAGGGAGCCTCAAGCAGGATATATACAAAATACAGGCCATCCAGCCCAGGGGGGGGCGCAATTCCTCATGGAATTGTTGGGGCGCGTACCCTAAGGATTATTAGTTTGGGTAACTTCGCGGCTATTTGTAAGCGGAGTTACGGGTCAAAATAGTCTTAGGGGTGTCGGGGTAAGTCAAAACACCTTTTTGTAATAAACCCGTGGTTTAAATCCAGGGTTTAGGGTTTTTGGGTGCCCATGGTTTGAAGCCATGGTTTTGTAATAGCGCGATGTATAAATAGGTATTTTTGTAAATAAAAAAAAGTTAGGTTTTATGATGTAAGAAAGATTAAGGCGAAGCTAAGGTTGATTTTGTAAGGAAAGGTTAAGTCCCAGCTGTGTGCGTGGACGACCTCTGCAGCGGTGTGCGCAGAGGGTTTTTGTAAGAAGAGTGAGGAAAGACCTGCAGCTGTGTGCGCAGGGGCCTGCTGCTGTGTGCACGGTTTTTTAAGGATTGAAGGGATCTGCAGCTGAGTGCGCAGATCAAACTGTGGTTTTGTAGCAAGTTGAATAGAACACAGTTTGTGGACGTAGCCCCTACACTGGGGGTGAACCACGTTATATCCGGTGTTGTGGTTTCTTGTGCTGTTTCTGTTTCTGTTGTCTGTTATGCATTAATAACTGTATACATATAATATGTTAGATCGCTGTTAATATTTAGCTTCGCTGTGAATTCCCTGTAGTGGGTTGAGCAAGTCACGACTGTTTATTTGGCTGCAAAGTTGTATGTGAATGAATGGTAAAGCTTTATAATTATTGATTAATAAGGTTATTAAAGGCTAGGGTACAGTAATCCCCCTCTCTGCTTGCAGAAACCTGATTCTGCGGCACCCCATAGCTGTTTCGGGTGAGACTGCAACCTACGCGCAGGTTGTTGCCGAAAGGGCCAGTGGGTCTTTTGTTGGTGCGACACTAAAGGATTAAACCCGGGTCTGCCCTATTGCCCAACAGGAATCAGATGAAATCAGTTGATGGAGAGTCCATCAATGCAGAACTGAAGCTAAACTGAGCCTACTTGTCAACCGGGGGCTTGATTGAGCTAACACGTCAACCCATACACCGACACATCAGTCCACAGAGCATCCAGGAGAGTCCACACATGTGGAGGAGAGAGAGAGGGCGCAATTCCCCATGAAGACAGCTGAATATCAACTCTAGATCTGATTTGATCACCTCCTTCAGTCAAAGATTTGTCAGATCCAGTTAATTTGCTTAATATCTGACTGATTTCAATCAAATCGGCTGAGAATCCACTGATTTATGATTTTGGATTTGCTCCATTATTCATCAATTTATTAATTAAAATAATCAATAATTGATTTTTGGGGCTTTCTGACCTGAGTGATGGAAAATCACTCAAAACTAGGAAACAGTGGGTCCATGGGTTTACATGGTGCTCTTAGCTTGAAAATGAGCACCTACATGACTGAAACTGATTATTTGGCCCACTTTTATTACAAAATCAATTTTTCCAATTAAACTATTAAAAAATAGCCTAAGTTTTGGAAAAAAATAAATTTTAATAAAAAACACTGAAAAAACTAAAAAATTGAAAAACACCTAGAGGGACTTAGACATGTTCATATGACTCGATAATGATGACTAACATGCTTATACATTGACACATAGACTCTAATAACCTCAATAGGCCTAAATGTCAAGCCGACCACCCCATCTTTGGAGGTATGGAGTGAAAAACTCAGAAATTATTAGTCGTTTATTCAACAACCAATAATAACCAAGGAAAAAAACACCCTGGCCTGATCGGATTGACAAATAAAGTCTAAGAGACCGAATCTTTTACAGACACTATCATGCTAGAACATTTATTACAATTCCCCCATGGGGTATGAACATGTGATATAGTACAACAAAACTTCCTAGAAGCAAGACTGAAGGTTCTCTGAAGTCCAAACAAGTTATCCTTGTCCAGTTCACCAGGCTCACTTGATAAGAAAAAAACCACTAAGTACAACTTAGGTGGTAACATGGCTAAACATGACAACCCCATATCAAGTCATGCATGTGTTGAAACTATGTACTATGTACAATATTCATATACTAGTACAACTGCTTTTATTACTAAAGAGATAGTAATAGGAAATCAATGATTATGGAATTGAAATAATTAGGACAAATATTTCTTGGCAGCCATATAATATTTGTGATTGCTCCATATTTGCTTATGATAGTTGATGTAGCACTAGTCATGAAATTGCTTGTTGAATTAGCCCAACTAGTTAGCTAAGAATGTTTAAGATATTTACCATAGTGCAGATCTCATGAAGTAAACAAATTTGTTGTGTTAAACCTGATCTTAGCCCTCTTTAGCTTAGAAGATAGCACCTTTACCCTTTCTTACCAAGTAACTTAGGTTGGGTATGTTACATGGGGAGTGATCCTTGGCGGGATGAGGCAGAAGTCCATGAGCCACCTTTGATTCAGAGGGTTAAATAGCAAGAAAGACTATCTAAAAAATAAAAAGAAAAAAAAATATTCTCTATTTTATAATATTTTTAATAAAGAAACAATAAATATTACTAACATGCTAAATTTTTTCAATTTTATAAAAATTTTAATAAAAAATAAATAAATATTATCAACTTATTAAATTAGACAAACAAAAAATATTACCAAATATAAAGTATTATTTCCTCCACTAAATATAAAGACCTGGCCATGATAACCAAGAAATAAAGTATTATTTCCTCCACTAAATATAAAGACAAAGCCATGATAACCCATAAATAGAAAGTTATTAAAGTTATAAACACAAATAACAAGGGCATGATAACCAAGAAATAGAGTGTTATGATAACCAAGAAATAGAGTGTTATTTCCTCACCAAATATAAAGTTATAAACATAAGTCATGTCAATGCTTGGCCATCTACAAAATACAAACTATCAAACCCAAAGGAAAGTAACAAAAGTGATATGACATGCATTGATTTAAATCGTTATAGTTATTACACATTTTTAAAATGATATACAAAGTTAAAGATCAAAAAGTTATATAAAATAAAATATTGAAATATAAATATAAAAATGAAAAATATAAATTACATATCAACTTAAATAAAATAAAATAAAAATTAACATAGATCTATTTTAAATCTAATTTAGTAATTTAAAAAATTGGATCATTCTCTACTTAATAGATCCAAGTTTAAAATAGATTTATTCTAATTTTACACTCACATAACATCTTTTCTAAATAAAAGACACCACAATGAATCAAAAAGTTAAATAAAATAGTGAAATATAAATATGAAAAATATAAATTACATATCAACTTAAATAAAATATAAAAAAATAAATTAACATAAATCTATTTTAAACCCTGATTTATCAAGTACCTAGAGTAATTTAAAAAATTGGATCACTCGATATTTAATAGATCCAAGTTTAAAATAGATCTGTTCTAATTTTAGACTCACATAACATCTTTATTCTAATTTTAGACTCACATAACATCTTTATTCTAATTTTAGAATCACATAACATCTTTTCTAAAAGACTCATATAACATCTTTATTCTAATTTTAGACTCACATAACATCTTTTCTAAATATCTTTTCTAAATGAAACGCACCACATTGGATTAAGGAACCTCATTGGATTTAGAACGAAACGCACCACATTGGATTAAGGAACCTCTTTGGATTAAAGAGAACACAAATTATCCATGTCATTGGATTAAGGAACCTCATTGGATTAAGGAGAATACAAACTATCCATGTCACGTGAGATAGGTTAGCAATGAAGTAGATATTGAGTAAACTAATTAATGAAGTAGATATTGAGTAAACTAATCGATCGTTTAGTTTCTATCTTCTTTCCATACAAAATCATTATCAAATATTAAATAAGATAATAATAAAATAAAATGGTTTGATGACTTAGATTAAGAAGTACTCATCCCTTCTCAACACCATTATGAGTTAATTATGAATATCATTATGAGTTAATGACCCACTATGCTTTATTATTAAAACATATTAAGTTCCAATATATGCATCAAACACCATATGCCCTCACTGAATATAAAGTAGTGGTGCCTCATGCATCACGATCATTAAATTATGGTGTAAGTTGTCATTGACTATGATTTTAATACATTTTCTTTATATGGCACCTTCTAGCATCGGCCATTAGTCAAAGCTATAAGACGTTATCCCAAATCAAATATTTGTTAAAATTATATTCAAAAGCTGGTTTTTCAGTATTATATGTAAAGAAATGGATAAACAGAATCCCTGGTTTAAAGGACTATATCTAAAGATAAAGATATTTTATGTGTTTGGCATACTCCTTTTCCTATTCTGTTAGGTCAAGTAGAGAGTCGGTGGGGTTGGTAAGATCACATCACATCAAGATAATGATGTTGGAAGTGCCAAATACGTTATTCATTGACCGACACCACCACCAGGGGACGAAATTAAAAAAATAAAAGGTATTTTCTTACATTAATATGCCTATACTTCAATTGTCAAAGTTATTTTTTTGGCACAGGGCTCAGCATTTAATGAACAGGAAAAATCTGCAATAAGCACTTCAGTTTCCTTTTTACCAATTATTTCAATTTCAATGGTCAAAGTTATTTTTTTGGCACAGGGCTCAGCATTTAATGAACATGAAAAATCTGCAATAGGCCCTTCAGTTTCCTTTTTACCAATTATTTCATTTTTTGGGCACAGGGCTCAGCATTTAATGAACATGAAAAATCTGCAATAAGCCCTCCAGTTTCCTTTTTACCAATTATTTCCATTTTGATGTTGCAGTGTTACAGTGAAGGGATTCCAATGTTCTATTAACTCTGTATCATCAGTCAAATGCATTACTGCTGAAAAGTTTGAAACGTTTTGCATCTATGAGTATCTGCCGGACTGAGGATATGGTACCCATGATTCCAACACCTGTGAATACCACCATAATGGCGTTGTTGATCCAGTAAGTTGCAGAATTACGAGGTGGCTTGAAACTCATGTTGTATAGTAACATGGGAAGGATGAAGTCCAAA